>JAUPMG010059475.1:0-13579 GCA_031762675.1 Pachysandra terminalis | reverse complement strand
ATTTTTCAGCATTTATTTAATATATATATATATATATATATATATATATATATTATAAATGCTAATTTGATTTACATGTATTACTATTTAATTGTTGGGGTTACTTTGATATTATTAATACTTTGGGGTTTTGATTGTAATGAAATCAAAATAAAATATAGAACTTCCGTTTTGAATGCACGTCCCATAGGGAACGTGTGTTTATTTTGGAAATCTAGGTTTGTGATTTGGTTGGGTTTATAAGAGATAATTTAGGGTTTCATTCTCTCTTATTTGCTTGGGATTTTATGTCTGAACTTCTGTGAGAGGCTGGAGAGAAGAAGAGAGCAAGAAGACGACAACTTTGTGGAGAATTTCAACGCCGAAGCAAGTGAATGAGTGGATGATCGCAGCCCGTATTCGTTAAACAAAGAGTGTTCCTGAGAGTGCTAAGAAACTCTACTTCAATTAGGTAAGTTGCGTAGGGATGATCATAGTTTTTGATTGAGATCAATGCCATCTTTTTGAATATAATGAATATATGATTTTTCGATTGATTGAATGATTAAATCCATGTTTGAATGCATTTTGTGTGGTCTAATATGGTTTAAAGGTGTTTTCGGAAGTCTTTGTATGTTTACATGTGATTTGGAATGTATTAGAATGCCTAGAATTGAATTTCAAAACTCATGAAAAAACCCAGAAAAACCCAGATTCGCGCAGATCGGCAGGCTTCGGTCTATCAATGCCTTTGCCGACAGAGAGTAGTTTTTAGGTAAATTCAGCTATTCAGCAGGCTTCAGTCCACCGACGCCTCTGCCGACGACCACCAGATTTCACAGAGAGGTTCGGTCCATCGACCACTCCACTGACATAGACTGTTTTCTAGACCAATATAGCTATACAACAGTCTTCAGTCCACCGATGCCTCTGCTGAACACCCAGTAGTTTTCATAGTAAGTAAGGATTTTGTTTGGATGACTTCAATGGATGGTGTAGGGCTTCGGCCATTATTGTTGTTGATTTTCGGAAGCAAGACATGACCATGGTGTGTCAATCTTGGTGTTCCGATGTGTTGGTTGCCATCATTCCATCTTAGTTGATCCTTGTTGTTGTAGACTTGTGGTAATCTGCTGATTGAGTGTTGTTGTGATAACGTTGGAAGCTAGTGAACGTATGCAATCAGATTAACCAAGTGTATGGGAACTCAGATAGTTTCTATTGTAAGCCTTCACTTGATATCCACTTAATGCATTACATACTAGGTTGATGTCAAGCGGTAAGTAGACTGGGAGGTGGAAATCTAAGGAGAATCAACTGCGATGTCTCCGGATTGGTTGACTATATACCTTGTGGGGTGAAAGGGCCCACAGAATCTAGGAGAGGATGCTTGTGAGCGCCTATGCAGGTTCGCTACCCCTCGAGTATTGTTCACTCAAAAATTAGTCATACTGTATGGTAGCCTTTGTGCTATGGGTTAGTGCTCGGAATGGAGAGGGGATTCCAGTAATTCCTTGGACACGTCTAAAAATGGCCCTCTCGTTGGAAGTGTGTTATGAGGTGTGCTTACCATGAAACATTAATCTTAGTTCATTACATCTTGCATCCCTATCATTGCTTGTGTATGTTACTCATTGCATTCCTTCTAGGTCATGTGAATGTATTCATGTCATCTCATATCATTTCATAAGCTATTCATCTTGTATCTCCTTATGTTGGTTTATTATTGAATTTATTATCGTATTATTATGGTACTAACCCTTGTTATTGATTCAATGAGAGGACGGGTGAACATTCATTTGCTTCTTACTGAGCAATCATAGGCTCACGCAACGTTTTATGTTGTGGGATGGGAAGGGGAAGGTCCGCTCTAGTCGGAGTTGCTGTGTGGATTATCTTGTTGTTTTGCTTGCTTTTTCGTTTAATGCCTTTCACTCCAGATGGAGTTAGACTATTGAACTTGATTTATGGCATTGATGTATTCTGAGGATCCTTAGGACATAGTGGTAGTTGGATTTGGATTTATTTTGTTTAGGCCCTGCTGAGGTCAAGTATTGTTTTACTTATACTTTGGATTTTATATAGTTGTTAGCTTCTGCATTCTGATCTATTTAAATGAAAGTACTTTATTGCTTTTGTTTGCTTTATATTGTGGTAGCAATCTGCAATCCAGTTGTGGATCCCGAAGGTCTCACCTTGAGATTCGTGCAATTCCCTCGTTGGGATTCGTGCTACGGATTTGGGGCATGACAAAAGTTTTGCAAGGCAATTGCCCAATAGGATGGCGAGGACAGAGACACTCGGCCATTAATATTGCGAGGGACGGAATAAGATTCCCAACTAGCGGTTAACTCCTAATGTCCATGAATTAGGTAATATCTCCCTCCCACCATGGTGATCGAAGTCTTCTCACTCTCCAAGGCCATTGGGTTCTTCACTGGTGTCGTCTGGTCCATCCCAAACTGTCGGAGCACTTGGTGAGGGCAGTAAGTTGGGAACCTGCTGCCTAACCAATGAACCATTCATATGAGATAGCCATAGTGCACTATCACTAGGAAGGTCTGCTTTTCAGGTCACAGAGCAGGACAATGCTTCGCCCTCCAAATAAATCATGAAGAATAAAGAAACTGTAATCTTGGGCTCAATGCAGGACCATATCATCGCCCGAGGGATGATGTCGAGGTCCACGTTATCCAACCTGCCTTCGATGTTCTTGAAGTACTACACATAAGCGTACCTCATGTATCTCTCCCACAGGACATATGCAGGAAGTTGGCGTCCACCAAGGTCTCCACCAGATACTCATTACGAAACTTTACTAGATCTTGACATAGCAAAGTCCAGGTGCTCGTATAGTGTTGTAGTGACCCTGAACTTAAAAGTGTAATTAATTAGACAATTTAGGGACTAATGTGTAAATTATTAAAGTATAAGGGAATAAATGAAAATAAAACAAAAGCTAATTGGGCTTTAAGGCCTTAGAACATGGGCAGGTCATTTGGCCCAGATGGTCTGTGAGTTAGAAGGGGATAGTAAAATTAATGAGAGTGAATTTAGTAAATTTAAAATAACTAATTTAGTTAGTTGAATTTTAAATTCAAATTCAATTGTCTTGCATGACTAGGACTCCTTAGAAATCAGGGGAGGTAACTTCATGTAACTAGTTAATGGGGGAATGAGGAGATGGAGAGGAAAGAAGGAAAAAGAAGTGAGAGTGGAGAAGAAGAGAAAAGCATATTGCAAGAAGAAAATAGCAAAGGGAATGAAAGCTGAGGAAAACAAAGTGAAAGCAAACAAGAAGATCAGAACAAGGAAGCACATGGCTACTCCAGAAGAAAATAAGGAGAGAATGAGGCTGATAAAGCAAGCCCTGAAAAGGCAATCAAAATTAGAAGAAGAAAGAGATGATGATTAGGACTTTTCTCTAGATCTAGATGAACAAGATCATAAGGTAGGAATTTCCGTAGCTCTATGGTAGGCATGTTCACAGTATGTGATGAAGCTATAGATAATTCCTAAAGGATTATGGGTTGTATGTGTTTATAATTAAGCATGTGATCTACGATTTCTACATGTTGTTTGAAGATATGTTCATGAGTGATGAATTTTGAGATCTATGAATTTTAATGTTTGAGAATGTGTGAACTACCATGATAATCTTGTATGATGGTTAGGTTTTGACTATAGCATGTTAACTTAGTTTGAATTGGTGAAATTCATGATTTTAATGTGTAAAAATGTTATATTTTCATGTTTGGAGGCTTTGCACGAAGACATAGGACGAAATTAAAAATCTGGGCACCAACTACCTACTTGGCAGCTGTCGAGCCTTACCAACATGCGGGACCTACTACCGAGCCTTGGCAGCTGCCGAGGCATGTTGTCGAGAGGGAAGCTTGGCAGCTGCCGAGCTCCATATGCTTTGAAACTTCATGGGAAGTCCCATGACACTATTTAGAGGATGTGTGTGCAAGTGGTCTGTGTGCAAAATGCTTGTATAAGATTTTGTGCAATAAATTGTATAAACGGCCTAGTTTCTATGTGATTTGGGTGTGCATAGTAGGATAGTATATTTTCATGTAATATTGAACGTTTGTATCATGGCCCGGATTATGTTATCTGAACTTAGTGTGTTCTATAAGTGTAGTTTGATCGAATGTTGTGAAAATGTTGTGTAAGGCTTATATGTAAATTCTTAGTAGTATAGTGTAGTGAATGATGTATTAACATGTTTTGATAATCCTTGTGTTGTGTGTAATATGAGATGTTTATATTATTGAATGTGTTTGTGAAGTTGAATCTCCTACCTTGACTAGATCCCGAAAGGAAAGAGGGCAGCTTATCCTATCTAGGATTTATTCCCTGAAAGGAAAGATGGCATATTTCCTGCCTTGAGTCCCATCCATGAAAGGAAAAATGGCATATTCCCTGCCTTGGGTTGCAGATATTCCTTGAAAGGAAAGATGGTGGCGTTCTACCTTGGGTTGTATTCCCTAAAACAGATGATTGTTGGCAGTATTTGGGCAATGTTGGCATCAGTGTTTGCACAGTGTTGATATTAGATGGGGAAACAGTATGTATGGCATGAACCTTGGTTTTATTATTGGTAATTGAACAGTATGATCAGTAATTTGTTGATGGTATCCATGGTGTATGGCCTAAGCCTTGGTCTTAGCAACAGTATTGGATAGTAATCTCAGTAATCAGTGGATGATATTCATGGTGCGAATTGGTTTATTACTTTTTGTATCTTTGTCTCATTTATTGAAATCTTACTTTTGCTTCATATATCATTGCATGACACCGCTTGTAATTTATCTGTTAGTATTCACATGTTCATATTTGAATTGGCATTAATCACATGAGTTGTGTATGATTTTAATGAGATGTGAGTTCTAGATGAAACAATGATTATTCGAGATGAGTACCATTTAAATGTGAAAGCTGAAATTCCACATATCATCATAAGGGGATCTTGAATATGCGTAATATAGTTGTACTTGATTTTGTGAAGAAGTTCTTAAAAGCTTGAGTTGAACTGAACTATGATTCTCATTCCGTATGTTGTATACTTGATAGATCAACTATATGCATGATAAAAACCCTGTTAGTAAATTATATATGTGCCATGTGGAATGACTTGCATAAACAAACCTGTTTCATTATAAGACTATGGAAGTATCTATTGTATTGCTATGGAGTTTTACTATTGAGCTCCCAATCTCATTCCTATGTTGTTACAGGTTACCTTTGGATTCTGGAATGAGGTGGATAGCGATGGTTAAACCCTAGCGAGCAAGGACTAGGACCGAGAGACCTTAGGGGATGGAGTAGCTAAAGACACCTCTTAGTAGTTAGACTTTGTGGTCCCGTGAGGGCAAGAATAATGTTAAAGTATGCTTAAATCAAGTGACTAGTTTGGTTTTAACTTTCTTAGTTCATTATTATGGGATATTGAATTTAATTTCTTTTAATTTTATCAGACTTGCCTGTTTTATTAGTAATGCTTTGAATAACCATGAATTGGTTATGTGATTTGTATGGTTATTGTTAGCCGCATCCTTTTGGATCCGAAGGTCATACCTTGAAATCCTCGAGATCCCATATCTCAGATTTTGGGGTGTGACAGATTGGTATCAGAGCTCTAGGTTTACGTTACCTAGGGTTAAGAGAATATAGAAGTGAACATTAGGATTCACGTGGAAGTTAAAGAGAATATAGAAGTGAACATTAGGATCCACATGGAAGTTAAGAGAACGTAGAAGTGAACATTAGGATTCACATGTATGAATTGCTTGAATTGGTTGCTCTGTGAAAAAATTGCTTTGAATTGCATGCTGTCTGTGTACTTATTGTGGATTGATTGAATCAATTGATTAAAATGGTGCGTTTTGTATGCCCGTGTGTTTATACCTATGTACATGAATATGAGTATTAATGGTATGTAGACTTTTGAACATGTGTTTTGGGATATATTAATTTGGGAAATTACTTAGAAGAATGCGTTTAGAATTCTATTGGACGATAGGACTACTTGTGTGATTATGATGTGTCTTGAGTTTGAGTCTTTGAGGTCCTTAGAAGGGTATAGTGAGGCCTAGGACGAAAACTTAAAAATTTATCAATATAGGATTCATTTCTGTGAATTGTGAGGAGTTACTTTCCTACTAATTATAGTATGAGATATAGTTGTATGAAGTGATATGTTTCTCGCACTTGTACTGTATGTGAACAATTGTGAGTAGGAATGCTACTTGTGTCCGAACTTAGACCATATACATGGAAATATCTAAAATTAGGAACAAAACATATATAAAGATGTATTAGAAACTTTAGGCATATATATATATGGTGATTGTGCTTATATTAGAACTATAATTAAGTATAAAGATGACAAAATGTTAAATAAAAGAGAATTAATATGATAAAGTAAGAACTGGGTTGTAAACCAACAGAACAAATTCTAATTTAAAGGTAGACCAAGAGAATGACTAAAAAAATTAAAAGAAAATTTTTGTGAGGTCATTAAAAATTAAGGATAAATTATAAATAAATAAGAAACACTGAGTGGACAAATTTAATAATGATGTAAATTCTTCTTCATAAGAAAATCAAATTAATAGACTAGTCCCGGCTTTGAATCTGACCCGTCAACTTTGAGTAATTATGAATTAAATTGTACTTAGAAATAAAAAGATATTTTTAGGGTAAATTTCTAGTAATGAATTTAAATATTTTATAAAATTTAAATATTAAAATTTTGAGTTCGGTAGGAAGCTCGGCAGCTGCCGAGTGTTGTCGAGCGTGCGGCCGAGACCTGCAAAGCCTATAAAAAGGGATCTTTGATGCCCTAATTTCCTATGCAAGAAAACCCAACCCCCTATCTTCTTCCTAGAGCACTCCAAGCACATCTAGGACTCTGCCAAGAATTGCAGTTTCTTCGTCAGATCGTTCCTAGTTCCGGTAAGTTTCTTTAGAAATTTCTCTTTGAAAATTTTCTATATACTTTTGAGACATAAATGGCTAGGACTAAGGTTGCACAAGGACCTCCCAAGAAGGCTAAGACTTCAAAGACCTCTACCTCTAGGAGATCCCAAGCCCCACCATCTCCTCCAACACCGGATTCTTTTGATCCCACAGGAGATGATTCACCTCCACCAAGTGTTGAACAAAACCCTAGAGCAGCACCTACTCAAGTTCCAGTTGCACCCAAACCTAATGAGTATGAGGGCATGGAACTAATCATAGAGAAAAAGGAAGTGAAGCATGATGTGGCAAACTACAAAGTAGAGGAAACCCTCCGAACTGTGGGCTAGGAATCTATTCTTGACTGGGGTGGAATCGCATATTCCTCTGTTGTCTTGGAGATGTACTCACACATTTCCGACACCGACTTTGATTCCATGAGCATCACCTTCAAGCTCTATGGCTACACCAAACAATCTTCCATTGGTGTCTAGGTGATGAAAGTACCCATGAACAATGCTTATAGTGTTGTACCCGAACTCGATGAGGATGACAAAAGAGACATCACCAAGATCCTCTACGGGAAAAGAGTGTAGTGGAATGCAGATAATTCCCTCAGTGCATCCAAGCTTTTTCCCACCTACCGTATCCTTCACAAGATATTTGCCACAAATTTCACTACGGAAATGTGACAGAAATCACTCCTTACATGGCCTCCATACTTCACCAAGTGGCCATAGGCACGAGACTTTGCCTCCCTACTTTGATCATATCGCATATCATCTGATATGTATGATGCAGGAGAAAGGGAGCCTAACCTTTCGCTTGCATGATGTGTGCCTTGGGCAATCTCTGGGGTATCCATGTACCTGACACCAGGACCGGCATTGTTAACCCACCATTCAGTTCAGTGAACCTGGGCAAGATGGGTTTGTCAGTGGGGGCCATAAATTTTCAGCGAAATGTCGTCGAGGAGGAACCGACGAGAGTGGAGGAAGAACCTCAGACCATCCCTTCTGAACACTACCAGGGAGCTTCTACTTCTTCTGCACCTCCTATTGACTCCAGTGGGAGTATGACTGTGGAAGCATGCATCCCTAGAGAGATCCAATGAGGAGCTTAAAGTCGAAGTAAAGAAGAGCAATCAGGAGGTGTCTAAACTCCGCGGGACAGTGGAGAAGGCACTTCTATTCTTCCAAGACATGATTGGTTGTCGCCGATCGACTGATGCAGCCCCACCTCATGTGTGATCATCTTCAACACCACCACCATCATCACCTTGACTGTTTCCTAGGGAGTCTGCCCTAGATTACTTGAATTATGTTAGGATAATTTACCTTCCTTATTTTGTAATAGCCATCTGCGAATGGTTAAGAATTTTAGTTTACTTGTAATAGATGGCAGTAGCTATGTATTTATTTTAATGAAATGCTTGACCTTCGCCTTCAAATTTGAATGAGATGATATCAGTAGTTAAGCTATTATACATGTTATGAGTCTAGCATATTATGTTGCCTCTTTGTAAGTAGGAAGCAACATAAACCAAGTAAATTTCAGCACCCTAATTTCGAGGACGAAATATCCTAAAGGGGAGAGACTGCAGTGACCCTGAACCTAAAAGTGTAATTAATTAGACAATTTAGGGACTAATGTGTAAATTATTAAAGTATAAGGGAATAAATGAAAATATAACAAAAACTAATTGGGCTTTAAGGCCTTAGAATATGGGTTGGTCGTTTGGCCCAGATGGTATGTGAGTTAGAAGGGGATAATAAAATTAATGAGGATGAATTTAGTAAATTTAAAATAACTAATTTAGTTAGTTGAATTTGAAATTTAAATTCAATTGTCTTGCATGACTAGGACTCCTTAGAAAGAGGGGGAGGTAATGTCATGTAACTAGTGAGTGGGGGAATGAGGAGATGGAGAGTAAAGAAGGAAAAAGAACAGAGTGGAGAAGAAGAGAAAAGCATATTGTAAGAAGAAAATCGCAAAGGAAAGGAAAGCTAAGGAAAACAAAGTGAAAGCAAAGAAGAAGATTAGAACAAGGAAGCACAAGGCTACTCCGGAAGAAAAGAAGGAGAGAAGGAGGCTGATCAAGCAAGCCCTGAAAAGGAAAGAAAAATTAGAAGAAGAAAGAGATGATGATCAGGACTTTTCTCGGAATCGAGATGAACAAGATCGTGAGGTAGGAATTTCCATAGTTCTATGGTAGGCATGTTCATAGTATGTGATGAAGCTATAGATAACGCATATAGGATCATGGGTTGTATGTGTTTATAATTAAGCATGCGATCTATGATTTCTACAAGTTGTTTGAAGATATGTTCATGATTGAAGAATTTTGAGATCTATGAATTTTAATGTTTGAGAATGTAGTGAATTACCATGATAATCTTGTATAAAGGTTAGGTTTTGACTATAGCATGTTAACTTAGTTTTTACTGATGAAATTCATGATTTTAATGTGTAAAAATGTTAAATTTTGGTGTTTGGAGGTTTTGGCACGAAGACATAGGAAGAAATTCAAAATTTGGTCACCAATTGCCTGCTCGGCAGGACGCTTGATCAACAGCTGTACCTGTCGAGCCTTACCAACTTACGGGACCTGCTACCGAACCTCGGCGACTGCCGAGGCATGCTGCCAAGAGGGTTCGGCTGGAAGCTCGGTAGTTGCTGAGCACTTGCCGAGCTCTGTATGCTTTGAAACTTCATGGGAAGTCCCATGAAGATATTTAGAGGGTGTGTGTGCAAGTGGTTTGTGTGCGAAATGGTTGTATAAGATTTTCCAATAAATTGTATAAACTACCTAGTTTCTATGTGATTTGGGTGTGCATAGTAGGATAATATATCTTAATGAAATATTGAACGTTTATCATGACACAGATTATGTTATCTGAACTTAGTGTGTTCTATAAGTATAGTTTGATCAAATATTGTGAAAATGATGTGTAAGGCTTATATGTAAATTCCTAGTAGTATAGCGTAGTGAATAATGTATTCATCATGTTTTGATAATCCTTGTGTTGTATGTAACATGAAATGTTTGTATTGTTGAATGTGTTTGTGAAGGTGAATTTCCTACCTTGGGTAGATCTTGAAAGGAAAGAGGGCAGCTTATCCTGCTTAGGGTTCATTCCCTGAAAGGAAAGATAGCATATTTCCTGCCTTGGGTCCCATTCTTGAAAGGAAAAATGGCATATTTCCTGCCTTGGGTTGTAGATATTCCCTGAAAGAAAAGATGGTGGCATTCTACCTTGGGTTGTATTCCCTAAAAGAAATGAATGTCGGCAGTGTTGGCATCAGTGTTTGCACAATGTTGGTATCAGATGGGGAAACAGTATGTATGCCCTGAACCATGGTCTTATTATTGGCATTTGAACAGTATGATCAGTAATCTGTGGATGATATCCATGGTGTATGGCCTGAGACTTTGTCTTAGCCACAGTATTGGACAGTACTCTCAGTAAACAGTGGATGATTTCCATGGTGCAAATTGGTTTATTACTTTTTGTATCTTTGTCTCATTTATTGAAATCTTACTTTTGCTTCATATATCATTGCATGACATCCACTTGTAATTGATTTGTTAGCATTCGCATGTTCATATTTGCATTGGCATTAATCACATTGAGTTGTTCATGATTTTAATGAGATGTAAGTTTCTAGATGAGACAATGATTATTCGAGATGAGTACCATTTAAATGTGAAAGTTGAAATTCCACATATCATCATAAGGGGATCTTGAATATGTGTAATATACTTGTACTTGATTTTGTGAAGAAGTTCTTAAAGGCTTGAGTTGAACTGAACTATGATTCTTATTGCGTATGTTGTATATTTGATAGATTAACTATATGCATGATAAAACCCCTGCTAATGAATTATGTATGTGCTATGTTGAATGATTCGCATGAATGAACCTATTTCAGTATAAGACTATGGAAGTATCTATTGTATTGCTGTGAGTTTTCCTATTGAGCTCCCAAGCTCATTTCTATGTTGTTACAGGTTACCTTTGGATTCTGGAATGAGGTGGGTAGCGATGGTTGAACTCTAGCGAGCAAGGACTAGGACCGAGAGACCTTAGGGGATGGAGTAGCTGAAGACACCTCTTAGTAGTTAGACTTTGTGGACCCGTGAGGGCAAGAATAATGTTAGAGTATGCTTAAATCAAGTGATTAGTTTGGTTTTAAATTTCTTAATTCATTATTATGGGATAATGAATTTAATTTCTTTTAATTTTATCATACTTCCTCTATTTTATTAGTTATGCTCTGAATAACCATGAATTGGTTATGTGATTTATATGGTTATTGTTAGCCGCATCCTTTTGGATCCGAAGGTCAGACCTTGAAATCCTCGAGATCGCATATCTCGGATTTGGGGGTGTGACAAGTGTCCCCAAGTACTGAGGGGCAAGTGCTACCCTTTCTCCCTTGTTATCTTAACTACAAGAGGAAACACTCACTCAGCTACCCTTTCTATTGGGTAGCCTTTGAGGACAAACCTCTAAAGCTAGAAGGCCAAGAAGGCATCCAAATGAACGGGACTGTTCAAACCTTTACCCCAAAACCTTTTGATAAATTTAGTGTTTGTCTTCACAGGCTCTTCTTCCCTCCAGAAGTATCTGAGCCAACCTGCAAAGGTATGTTTGGAGCTCTCCCCTTCTCCTTTGGCATTCACCATAGACTTCGTAGGGCTTTTTCATGGATATCTCCAAAAGGTCCATTATTCCCTTCTCTTCTAGAGACAGATAAATCTGACCAGGATTGATATCTCCTAGCACGGGGAGGCACTGAAGAACTTCCACATCCTACAGAGTTGGGGTTATCTCCCCAAATGCCATCACAAAAACTCGGTCCATCGGATTCCACTGAAGAACCAAACACTTCAGGCCTACATAATCTCTGTAGAACTCTCCCACAGAGATCTGGACTATCTCCAGCACTCCAATAGCATCCAGAATTGTACGGTATTCATGGTTGTCAAGGATATGCTCACACCACGATGTCCATCCCACAATAAATTTGTAGTGAGACCTAAATCTGATTTCAGGCAAAGGGTAATCATCTTGTTGTTCCAAAAATATGGGACCCTCTCCATCTTCAGTAAGCCTATGGAAGACTCATTCCCTTCTACATAAGGGCTATTAGGGACTTCATCCTCTTCAAGAGTCACAATCAAAGGTTGGTTGTTGAATTCTTTCCAGAAGCGATCCTTTAAGCTTGAGTAATTTGTTGCCCTATGTTGAGAAGACGTGATGGCTGTTGCAGCAGTCGAGTAAGCCTTGGCACTTGAAGAAGCCATTATAGTCTTTGATTCGAAGTTTGAAGCTTTGAAAATGGAAGTAAGAGAGGAAAGCAAGAAGACAAGAGTTTAGAAATCTCAGAAATCTTAAAGTTGTAGAAGACTAATGTCTTTGCAAGAGCTTCTATTTATACATAAAATGCAATCTCTCCTCCTTTCAAGAAAAGTTCAAACGTTTCTAGCGGTTCATGTACGACTATGTGAGCAATCATGCCATATTAATGCAACCAGGCACGTCTGTTGTCTTTGCATTTAATGTGTATTATCCCAAAGTATACAACATTTAATGCCCGCCATATTGAAGTATGTTCTCATGCTTTTTGTATTTTCATATAAAAACAAGAGCCTAGGGGGGCTAATGATGATTCGACTGTCTGATTAATCACACCTGACGTGTGTCATAATCTTAACACGCGATCGCCCATATATAAAATATGACCAAAAGCCCTAAATCGTACTTAAAGCAGTATACATGCTCCCCCCCACTAACCATACGCGTGTGAACTCCAAACGGCGTCCACTTCCTTATTGGCCACATCATCAATATTGATGATCTCTTAGGCCTGATCAAAGATCTTCAACGTTCTTATCTTGGTAGGGTTAGCTTCTTCAGTAAGTAAACTCTTCAAAGGATAGAATGGTCACTGTAGATCTGATAGGGGCTAACCACCACGAGATGGTCAATTTGTCACGCTAACCACCACGAGATGGTCAATTAGTCACGCTAACTACCATGAGATGGTCAATTCATTTAAGGGTTTGTCACCTTCAAAAGACTAAGGATTTGTCCCCTTCGAAGGACAAGATATGGGATTGTCACCCTTAAAGGACTTGATTAAAACCTTATTGTCTTCGAATGAATCCTTATTGAAGAAGCCTTTGAAGGCATGTTCATTTACTCATCCCCAGATATTACCTTTGAATGACATCTTCAAGAAACAACTATGGACTATGTAGGACTTATTATTGGACTTTATTTGAAGGCATTTTTTGAAGGAAACACATTTACATCTGATTTCACTGAGATCAGTTCAAGGGCACTTGAATTGGTTGCTTAACCTAGAAACTTTAGGAATTTCATGATAACTCTCTTGATTTTTCTCAAAGGAATATAGATTGGCATACCAAAAAGGGTTCCCTAAAAAATGAACAAAGGCCTAAAGAGTATATCTATAATAGATCCGTTGATTTCTTGGATCATATATCTTAATAGAGGAGAGTTTGCCTTATCAGGAATGGTAGAGATAAAAATGGATACGTTGTTTTGGATATATATATATATATATATAAGAGAGAGAGAGAGAGAGAGAGAGAGAGAGAGAG
>JAUPMG010059464.1:0-13579 GCA_031762675.1 Pachysandra terminalis | reverse complement strand
AGAATCAGTCCAAATCTCTTGAATCAGCCCATTAAGTGCTTCTTTGATCTTCTTGGATCTTGCTCTAGTAATAGGCCTAACTGGAACATGCAATGGATCCTTTAATGGTGCTTGTTGATTCTCATCATGTGCAGTAGATGCCTATGTTTAGATGCCGTGCTATGTGTCCTTGGATAACCAACCACACTTCCCAGAACCTGTGTTCCATGTTCCCATTTTTGTAGGGCTTGCAACTCACGAGGACTCGGCTACTTCCTTCTCTTTCATCAAGACACACCCCACGCAACACCTAACCATAGTATGAATGCCTACCCTAGGAAACACAAATGATAAATTCATGTGAAAGCTGTTACGCGCCTATACACGCAACAATCCATTGGAATACATCATAAGCCTTCCAATGATGCACAATAACACATAATAGGACCTTAGCGATAATGTCTAAAGGCAACTTATCCACGTGCCCATCACGTCGATAAACTCTTAGAAACCATCACAGACAGCCTAAAGTCAATAAAAATCCAAAACCATCCGTTCTAGCCACCTACAGTCCATCCAAGGCATTAGAGTCTCAACTCTAAACATGTGGTTCAATTTATAGATTAGTTGGGAAGATCAGCACTAAACCCCCAGATAGCTAGTCATAAAGATTCATCTAATCTCCCATGCTAACCTAAAACTTAGTCCAGTCTCTAATACTCTACTCTAACTTAGGATGTGGGAATCCTAACTTTTGGACAGGAATGGAAGCATTCAGTCTTGTAGGCTTTCCGCCAACATATCTAACTCATTTTCAGGCACATAGCCTCACAATTAGGCTCGAAGCCCAATACAAATCATACTCATCACATTAGGCACATTGCCTCTATGCAATAGGCTCATAGCCTTACATCCATCATCATAGATCACTAAGGACCCCACTTTGCTTCCCAAACCTTCCAAGACTCATAAAACATATTATCTAATTATAAGCAAATTCAAAACTCTAATACAGGTGCACACTGGTCACTTTCGCTCGATCGTAATGTCGCTTGATCGAATTTGTCGCTTGATTGAATATGTCGCTCGATTGCATATATCGCTCGATCGACATTTTGGATTGATCGACTGTGCAACCCAAACCCAGAAATCTGCGATTATTCAAATTGTTCTTCGTTTTTATTCCATCAAATATATCCGAATCAAATCTAAAATATCCCAGAGTTTAAATACACATTCATAATGCCAAAAAATTCATCCATGCATTAAACTCATATAAATCAAATCAAAACATAGATCTACACATGTAAATCAACTATTAGCACATACATGCAATTCTACCAGAAAACTATCTTATTATACATATTTAGTCATACCGAATATCATGAAATCATCCAAGGAACCCAGATAATCTACTTACAGTGATATTAGATTGTAGATCTCCATTACACGATCAAAACCGCCGGAAAACCTTCCTAGGATGTTGTAGATTCAGCAAGAACAACCAATCCTTATCCCTTCTTCTTCTTCTTCTCAAAACTCCAAAACCTCTCTCTCTTTCTCTTGGAATTTTCGGCCAGCCCTAGTGTGTAGAGAATTAGGGTTTTGCAACCCTAATCCTACCCATCTCTTATTATTTATATTATAAATTTATTGGTTGGCTAATCCTCTCCTGTTAATTAATTATGTATTAGTCCATTACTAACCAAAGTTAATTACTCATGAACTCTTGCCTTGCTTAGTTGTTTGTCTAAAGTCCCTTACTCGTTTTATCATTAACACACCCATAATCTTATTTAATTCAACTAATACCATGTTATTAATTATAATTAACTCATATTAATTTAGGAAAAAATCCTTTTAAGGATCCGGGTCACTACACCTACAGTTTCACCTCCCAAACTCATTTAAATATTCACATCATCCTAGTATGCATGCAACCATCACATTAGGATTCCAATTATAATCCCCATCAAAAACTATTCGCGCGCCCATACTCGCGGATTATCTGCTGGAAACCACCATAAGTATCCTAGTCACAAGCTTGTAGTACTTCTATTTATAATACCCTTCAGAGTCTACCTGTGCGCCCATACACATGAATAATCTGCCGAGTACCATCACGGGTATCCTTTCCACAAGTACATAGCATTTCCACTCAAAATTACCCACTAAAGGATAACGCTGGTACACAAATCACACTAAATCAGTCATAAATCTAGTATAACTTTACCAAGGGTCTATGGTACCAATTGTTAAACAAATGGAGTCTAAACCCAAACAATCAATTCTAGTTGGTAGGTTGGTTCGCAAGGCTGAGGAGTGTCGTGGAAAACCAAGTAGGTCCCACGTAGGTAGGTCCATGCCCAAAGACCTTTTCTTAATCTTAAATAGACCCAACATGATAAGTTTAATTCATAGGTAACTTATTAGGTAGGTATAACCCCCATTAAACAACTAAACCACCCCAAAATAGGTCCCTGTCAGCAGGTTGGCCGGTGTACCGGTACCTGCCAACAGACCTTTATTGTGTATTTTTAGTCCCTGTTGGCAGGGTTGCCGGCGTACCGGTGCCTGCCGACGGGTCTTATACTGTGTATTTTTGATCCCTGTCGGTAGGTTGGTCGGTGTACCGGTGCTTGCCGGCGGGTCACGGGACAGAATCCTAGATTTCTCTCGGATACCCCATTCTTGAAAACCTTTTACCTGATATCATGTTAAAATCATGTAGAAACAATTTTAAACAAGTTTAAATCCTTATTTAACCAATTGGAACACATAGATCATTAATGACACATTTCAAAACAATAAATCTTGCATAAATCATCACACACGCACAACGTAGATCCCAAATCACAAATCAGAAAGACAATCATGAAAATCCATGTTGATTATGTAGAAAATGAAACTTACCTATGCTTGTTCCAATATACGAGTTAACTCAGTTCCTCTTTTCCTTCCCCTTCTCTTCTTCTTTCCCTCCTCTTCTTCTCCATTGCAAATGGCGGCTAGTTTGCTTTCTTCTCTAATCCCTTTGTTTCTCTCGTAATCCTTCTAAGAAACTGTCCAATTCAATTTCTTTTGAGTTGGAAGGTGAGGGAGAGTCTTATTGAAACTCCCTTCCATCTCTCACACTTTCCATCCCACAAACACCCACATTGCCCATGAGTCGTTCCATTTTGAATTTCACTTTATAAATTACTAGAAATGCCCCTCAAGTAACATAGACCCAAAAATGTATACTTTTTCAAAATACCACCCATTGATCTAATTATCTTATAAAACCACACAAATAAATCCAGAAAAATACACATTAATTATGGTTCCTTCCAATGTCAACTAATTCAAGTTTCTATACTAATTTAAAGGCAAAATACCATTAAATTGAGTTTGAATTTCATTCATTCTTATTTAATACATTTAATTAATCTTAAATTAATTATTATATTTATTTCCGGTTTAAGGTCACTATAGTCTTCCCCCTTTAGGAAATTTCGTCCCCGAAATTAATCACACTAGATTTCTAGAACACCCAATCCTAAAATCAATAATTCTTTGTAATGAAATTCTAGACTTAGCATCAATCTAAGCATATAATACACATCAACAATCACTTCCTATTAATTCACGCAATATAATTTAAACCAGAATGTAAATATGTTTGTGCGTAATGTGTACCTTCGATCGCTGTGTTTGCCACACAGTTATCGTACTCTCCAATGTTATGAATCAAGACATTGGCTCGACCTTGTTGAGGTGTTTGTGTCGCTGTCACCGCTTGTTCATCATCTTGCCTCCTTGCCTGTCGACAATACCATTGGATATGTCCCATCCTCCCACAGTTAAACATCTAGGCGGCGAATGTGTTTGTGGCTGAGGTGACACCACAATACGAGCCGTAGTGTCAACCGGAGCTGGCTTCTCCATAATTCTCTGCCTCTTTTCAGAGTATTTATCTTTGTCTTGATCTCTTGGTCTATAAGTCTTCCCTCTATCACAGTTACTCTTCTTCTCATCTTGTTCTCGACGATACCTATCATATTCCCTTCCCACCATCCTTGCACATTCTGCAACATCTGTGTATGTCCTAAACCTTTGAGGTACTACCCTTGATCTAATAGACAACCTCAAGCCCTCTTCAAACTTAGCAGCCTTGTCAGCTTCCTCCACGATCATTTGAGGTGCAGACCTCAACATCATTGTGAATTGAGCCTCGTACTGTGCAACGGTATTAGAACCCTGCTTCAATTTCATAAACTCATAAGCCATCTGACGTCTTTTGCTACTTGGAACGTAAGTATCTAGAAACTTACTCATAAATTTCTCCCAAGTCATCACCGCATCTAGCTCCTCGCCACAATGTCCCACTAATGAAGTGCCTCACCCTTCAGCATAAATGTGGCTAAGGACACCCTCTGGTCATCAAGACATCCCATGGTCCTGAAAACTCTCTCGACATCCAACAACCAGTTCTGAGCCTAGAGCGGCTCACCCAAGCCTTCAAAAGTCGGTGGACTAAGCTTCTTGAAGTTCCCCAACCACTCTATCTTTGTCCCCACAATCTCTCTCTGATCAGCCCTGGCCTGCCTCTTCATTTGATCCCACTCCAACCACATCGGCTAACTAAGGATCAGTGTCGGATCTGACCCCAAAAGAAGATCCCTCACCTGTAGCTGTCCTCTTCCTTCCAGCCATCTACAAACCCAAAGGAATACATTAAATCTTTCAATCCACCTCCTTATATTCTCTCATTCATAAAAGCAAATAATCACACAAACATAGCAAGCAACATGTTATCTCACAACAATCAGCAATAAATTCCTATTTCTAGTTTCTACGTTTCTCCTTCCAAACTTCAGATTTCTATGTGATCCTATGTTCACTAGTATTCTAACTTATATAAACTTAGACAAATCCTAAGAAAAACTTAAGCTATGATACCAATCTGTCACGCCCCAAACAACCGTGGCACAAATCTTTATGTGGGTGGCACAGATCTTGTGGTGAGATCTTCAGGTTCCCACCAAGGAACGCTGATCACCATAACAATCACAAGTAATAAGGATTACTTCCCCTATTGCATTAGAGTGCGGAAGCAAAATAAAAATAATTACATCAAATCAAGAAGAGTCAATGAGTCTAACTTATAGTAAGCCATAACTCAAAAGTTTCATAATCATATTACATCCACAAAATCCATAAATAAACCATACGTAAGTTCTGAGTTTGAAATGAAGAAATAACAACATCTAGCCCAAGTCCATCCTCATCACACCTCATCCTGCAACATGAAACATTGCATGAGCTAAGAATGCCAAGTAAGAATCACGACTGTCACCCATCCTCAAGGAACATCGGTAGTCCAAAACCAAATACAACAATCATATGAAACAAATAAAAAGGAGAGAAATACAATCACACATCTGATTCAAGTCATAGCATTTATCCATATCATTACACGAATACTGATAAGAGCAGGTACAAAGGTATAATTAATCACAAGGGAAGATGAGATGAGTGAATGCTAATGCACGATGATGATCAATAGAAGTGATGAAACACCCATAGTATGAATGCGAACTAATGCACTTCCTAGTTTGGTGATCAGCCGGTTCCAAGTTACCTTGGTATCCATTTTAATACATTTGGACGACACTCTCTTATCAAGTAATAACTATTACACGACATCCATTTTAATACAGCCGGATACTACCCTCTTACATCCCATGTATACATCATGGTTTTGTAGGAATTTCAACTTACGGGGCTCAATTCCCCTAGCTATTTTTTATATCTGTTCCCCATGCATATATAATGCATGAATGGGTCTCTCTAGGACATAACTCATAGGAATCTCACAAGGAAACCTATGATTTCACCTCCTAGGCTCACTAAACGTTTCACATCATCCTAATATGCATGCGACCAGCACATTAGGATTCCAATGATAATCCCCCTCAGAAATTATCCATGCACCTATACATGTTGATAATCTACTGGAAACCATCATAAGTATGCTAGTCACAAGCCCGTAGGATTGCCAGTGATAATATTCTTTAGAAGCTACCCGTGCGACCATAGACATGAAAAATCTTGCGGGTACCATCATGGGTATCCTTTCCACAACTACATAGCATTTCCACTGAAAATTACCCACTAAAGGATAACACTGGTACACAAATCACACTGAATCAGTCACAAACCTAGTATAACTGTAGCAATCCATGTCTTTAAATTGTAATCGATATAATTTAATCATAATTAACAATGGAAATCCCTTATGAAAGATTATATATGATTGTGTATCTAAACTATTGAAATTAGTAGAGATTGTAATTTCAACAAAATATGTGTAATATTAGAAATAATGGGGTCACTTAAGTAATTTAAAACCTTATGGAGGCTAGGGTTTGAAGTGGACCTGTGAAGCTAAGGGGATGGAGGTGTCATTTGACCTAGTCATTAGGGGTGTAAGGGTCTTTCTCTTGTAAGATGATTAGGAGAGAGGGGGAGTTACCATAACTCCCACCTCCCTTCCTTGTAGGGATCCATCTTGTAGTGCACGATCAAGGAAGGAAAAGAGGAGGGAAAAACCATATTGGAGAAAGGGGATTCTTCCAAGAGAGAGATAATGCAGAGAAAACTCAGATCTGAAATTAGTTGTTGGAGAGAAGAGAAAGAGAGAAGAACAAAGGAGAAGTGGAAGAAAGGCCAAGGAAAGAGAAGGCTAGAGCAAAGGGTTGGTGATCTTCCATTCCAAGTGTTGCAGAAAAATCTTAGGAAGAGATGTAGGGATTCCCATCTTTTTACGGTAATCATGTTCATGAATCTTAGCAATGCTATAGATATAGGTTGAATGTATGATCTCTTGAATTGAAGCATGATCCGATTAATAATCTTACAGAATGAGTGTTGAATGAATATCATGATTGACTGGTGTTGAATCTCACATGTATAATCATATTTTAATTATTAGGTTTTGTTTGATATATTAGGAATTGATGTTTGGTGTGAGAAGAAGTGTGAAATTTAAGGTTATGGGAATTTGGGAACAAAGCCCTAGGAATTTTGAACAATTCAGGGTAACAAACAATAAACTTCTAGGTCTTATCGAGCACTCCTATAAACTTAGACAATTTATTTAGTATTTTTCTATGAGTCCCCTATGAATTAGTAATACAACGCAACAAGTTTGAAGCGATTCTGACGACTATAGAATTAATTAGGGCCAAAACACCAAACTACTGTCGAAGCTGAAACTGCCCCTGGTAGGTAGCTCGGTAGATGCCGAGACATCTGCCGAAAATCTCCAGAAAAAGCAGTTATCTGGACAATCTACCGAACCTCGGTAGAACATCTACCGAGACATCTACCGAGCCCCAAATAAGGTCAAATTAAAGGGAAA
Source organism: Pachysandra terminalis (assembly GCA_031762675.1). Lineage (NCBI taxonomy): Eukaryota > Viridiplantae > Streptophyta > Magnoliopsida > Buxales > Buxaceae > Pachysandra > Pachysandra terminalis. The sequence goes on along the minus strand of JAUPMG010059464.1, from coordinate 6,195 downwards.
GTTCCCTTGGGGTGTTATACATATGCCTATGTGGTTGGTTTGTGGGCAAAAGAAGTGGTTATGGTCAAATATTAAAAAGTGTATATGAAGGTCTGAAATTCAGGAATATAGTTTAGTTCTAGATAATATATAAGGAGATTTTGACTTTAATGAGTTGGATATAGATATTGGACTACAAGGTAGAATTGGATGATTAGAAATGTCTGCATAGAAAATTGAGTGGTTTTAGTGGTTCTTGTAGCATTCAATGTTTTGACTTGTGCTTGGTTCTGATGATGACTTGTATGATGTATGAGGGTACTGGGAGTATCCACAAATTTATGAATGATTGGTCTTGTTATATGGATTGTATGGTTTTGATTATGTTCGTGTAAATGTGTGTTTCCACCGTGGGTGAAAGTCTCTAAAGGAATGGTATTGTGTACAAGTGTGTTTCCACCGTGGGTGAAAGTCCCTAAAGGAATGGTACTACATACAGGTGTATTTCTACTGTAGGCAAAACCTAAATGAATGGTACATGTGTGTTTCCACCGTGGGCGAAAGTCTCTAAAGGAATGGTACAGGTGTGTTCCCACCATGGGTGAAAGTCCCTAAAGGAATTGTTTGGTCTACTGATGTATTCTACCCTGGGTGCAAGTCAGTTAAAGAATAGGAATGGTGGCATTCTACCATGCAAGTCCCTAAATGAATGGGTTGAATGGTCGTGAGATTGATTGAGCATGTGATTGGGCTAGACCTAATTACCCTCGCACTACATAGCACATCATCCTCATTTCATAATTGCATCATGCCACATTGCATTGTATTGCATATGCTGATTGAAGTGATTGTTTGTGCAACTTCATATGTTGACTTGTTTGTTTTTGTGATTGGGCCATATTTGTTTGGCTTGGTGGGACCATATGGTTATTGGTCGTATAGCATGGTGGGACCATGTGGTTGTTCGTGAACATAGTGAGACTATGTGTTTGCTATGAGATACTTGTTTGTTTGTGTTACATGGTGGGACCATGTGAATGCTTGTTGTGGCATAGTAGGACTATGTAAATTATGTGTAGAACATGATGAGATCATGTGGATTATATGTTGACATGGTGAGACTATGAGGATTGGGCAGGAATGCATGATGGGATCATGTGAGCCCTATGATTTATCATGGTGGGACCCTATGAACAGTTAATATGATATGATTTGATTGCTTGTGTAGTTTACAAGGGTGAAATGAGATTTCCATGATGAATGTCATATATGTGTTAAATATGTTAGATATAGTATGATGATAAGCATGCTATACATTTGACTATGGTATTACGTGATGATTGAATTGCATGAATTAACTGTGTTGTTATGTATGCATGAAAGTAATTATTGTAATTTCGTTGGTTTCTCTACGAGGCTTTGCCTGACCCTTAAAATGAAACAGGTAATATGTTCGTATCACTGGCTAGCTTGGTGAGAAGATGTCTTTTGTTTCAGATACATGATTGACTTTGATGGATTATACTTTTATGTTGGTTTTTAAGGATTTGGTTTTGACCCCTAGTGAGTGAGACTTGTGACATTATATTTTATTTTGTTTATGTGGGTTCTTAGCTTAACAGACTTAAGTTAAGCTACAGGTTTGGTTTTAATTTGAGACTTTTGCTGATTATTATTTTTTAGACTCTGGTTAGCTAGGATGTTGGTTAAGTTTTGTGGCTAGTTATCTGCGTCCACGTGGTGAATCCGAAGGTAACTCTTGGAATCCTTGAGATCCTATATCTCAGATTTGGGGCATGACAATAACTTCAATAGGGTTCGATGGTACGAATTATCAAACAAATGGAATCTAAACCCCAACTTTCAATTTTGGTCATTGGCAGGGTGTGCCATGGAAAACCAATTAGGTCCTACGTAGGTAGGTCCATGCGCATAGACCTTCTCTTAATCTCAAATGGACCAATTATGATTAGTTTAATTCATAGGTGACTTATCAGGTAGGTATAACCCCCTATTAAACAACTAAACACCCCAAAATAAGTCCCTAACGGCAGGTTGGCCGGTGTACCGGTACCTGCCGACGGACCTTTATTGTGTATTTTTAGTCCCTGTCAGCAGGGTGGCCGGTGTACTAGTGCCTGCTGACGGGTTCTATACTGTGTATTTCTAATCCCTGTCAGTAGGTTAGCCATTGTGTCGGTGTCTGCCGACGGGTCGCGGGACAGAATCCCAGATTCGTCGAGATACCCCATTCTTGAAAACCTTCAACCTGATATCATGTTAAAACCATGTAGAAACAATTATAAACAATCTAAATCCAAATTTAACCAATCGGAACACATAGGTCATTTATTACACAATTCAAAACAATAAATCTTGCGTAAATCATCACACACGCACAACGTAGATCCCAAATCACAAATCAGAAAGACAATCACGTTAATCCATGTTGATTATACAAAAAATGAAACTTACCTATGCTTGTTCCAATATCCGACTTAACTCAGTTCCTCTTTCTTCTTCTCCTTCTCTTCTTCTTCTTTTCCTCCTCTTCTTCTCCGATGCAAATGGCAGCTAGGGTTTGCTCTCTTCTCTAATCTCTTTCTTTCTCTTTTAATCCTTTTAAGAAACTATCCAATTCAATTTCTTATGAGATGGAAGGTGAGGGAGACTCTCATTGAAACTCCCTTCCATCTCTCACACTTTCCATCCCATGAATACCCACGTTGCTCCATTTTGAATTTCAACTTCACTTATTACTATAAATGCCTCTCAATTAATCTAATTGCACATGGACCCCAAAAACTATAATTTGTTTTAAATACCACCCATTGATATAATTAGCTTATAAAACCACACAAATAAATCCAGAAAAATACCCATTAATTAGGATTCCTTCAAATGTCAACTAATTCAAGTTTCTATATTAATTTCAAGGCATAATACCATTAAATTAAGTTTGAATTTCATTCATTCTTATTTAATACATTTAATAAACATTAAATTTATTATTATATTTATTTTCGGCTTAGGGTTACTACAACAATGGCTGGTAGAAGAAGAGGAACAGCTGATACAAATATACCTGTAGGATCCAGTGATAATGCCCAAAATCAGAATCCACAACAAGCTTAAGATCCGCAACTTGTTAGAGTTTACCATGCATTGGGAGAGATGGCCTTAATGATGTAAAAACAACAAGCACAATCCCAATCAATACCGCAACAAACAGAGGCACAAAAGAATACTTGTAGCCTTGAAAAATTCAAGAAGCTTTGACTTATTGTCTTCAAAGGAACAACCGATCCAATGGAGGCACAATCATGGATTGATTCCATGGAGCATATCTTCGAAGTGATGGAAGTAGATGAACATGAAACAATCCGATTTGCAGCATTCATGCTATAAGGTGAAGCAAGGAGATGGTGGAATTTTGCCTTGGAGACTGCACAAATCTACACTTGGGCAGATGTCAAGGTAAGATTTTATTTAGAGTACTTAACCAAATCTGTTAGGAAGGAGAATGAACTTGTAATGACCCGGACCTAGCTAGGTAATTAGTGAATTAATCCTAATTAATCTGCTAATTACATAACTGGAATAATATGCAAAACTTATGGCTGAATGGGATCAATTGGTAATTTTGGAACATAATTGGTTAATTTATATATTTAAATAAAAATCAAATTGAATCGGTCTTGGACCTTTAATCCGAATCAGACCTTGACTTTAATTTGGGTTGGACTTAAGACCCAATAAGAGATCCAATTACAACCCATCTAAATATATAATTAAGGTTAAAAATAAGGTTAATTAAAGAAAACTAAGACAAAAACTTATATGGACAATTCTCTCACTAGGAAATTTAAAAATTCAAATTTGAAAAGAGGATAATCAAGAAAATAGCTTCCCAATAGAAGTAAAACTCCTCAAAACTAGGAAGTGAAGAAATAGGGAACTCTCCCATGGTTCATACGTCCAAAACAAAAGAGAGGAAACTCTGAGCTTTAACCAAAGGAAGAAGATGTCTCTAGAGGGAAGGAAGAGAAAAAAGAAAGAGTGGAAAAGAAGAGGAAAACCTACTGTAGGAAGAAGAGAACAAGAAAAGCAAAGAAGGAAGAAGAGGAAGGATACGAAAGACATGAAGAAGATTCATCAGATGAAGAAGAAAGGATGGAAAGAGGAATCTTAATGAAGCAAGCTCTAAAGGGATAGGTAAAGCTACAAGAAGATGAGTACTAGGCTGCGGATGGGGAACTAGGCTGAAGAGGTAGGGATTCTCCATTGATCTTACGGTAGTTATATTCATAGGGTTGTAATGATGCTATAGATACATGTATATGATGGCATGATTCTATGCTTATACCATTATTTGAACTGTTTTTAATGAGATTATATGGTGTTCTTCCTAATGGTATTGGATAATACTTGTATTGGATGATGTTGTGATTAAATCTACGTATTTCTAAATATACGATGTTCTTCATGTTTATGTTGAATATTATGTGTAGAAAAGAATATGATAATATGGATGTAGATCTTGATTAATTAACATTTGTGATGATGCAAATACATGAATAGGTATTGGTTTCTTTCTATAATATTTGATGTAGCTAATGATGAAATAAATTAAGGACTTAATGCTAAAAAGTGTGAAAATAGGATTGTGAGAGTATGGGCACGAAGCCCTAAGAGAAAAACCAATTTCTGGGCTAAAATAGACACTCGGTAAGAATCTCTGTAGATACCGAGAATCTACCAAAAAATCCTAGAAAATGAATGCTCTCGGGCCAATCTAGCAAGCCTCGGTAGAACATCTACCGGGAATTTCGGTAGGAACCTCGGTAGATACCGAGAATCTACCGAAGCTCAAATGAACCCAAATTTAATGGGGAGCTTCTATGTGATGATTTGGACATGTTTATAAGGTTAGTTAGCCTGCAAAATGAATGGTTTTGGCAATATGTTGAAAGGAATGTGATAGGTTTGATTTTTAGTAAGATATGGCAGTTTCCGAACCTGATATGATGATGATATGACCTTAAAGAGTTTGGATATAGCAAATGGATTTCAAGATGAGGTTAGGAAGGTTAGTGAGATTAGTCTAGAGAATTGAATTGTGCAAGTGGTGCTAGTAGCTTCCACTGGTCTGTCTTATGATTGATTCTACTGTCTAAATTGTATGATGTATGAGTGGTACTAGGAGTATCCACAATTTGTGTGTGTGATTGATTGTGATTTCTGAATCGTGAATATTTGTGAGTGGTGCTGAGAGCATCCACTGGAAGTCAATGTAATTGACTAGGTGTTTGGTTATGAATGTTTTGTGAGTTGTGTTGGGAGTGTCCACTGGAAGTCAATGTAATTGACTAAGTGAACTGGTATGTTCTTTCACGTGGTGAAAGTCCCTTAAAGAATAGTGTACGGGTGTATTCTTCCGTGCGGTGAAAGTCCCTTAAAGAATAGTGTACTAGTGTATTCTTCCGTGCGGTGAAAGTCCCTTAAAGAATAGTGTACTGTTGTATTCTTCCGCGTGGTGAAATTCCCTTAAAGAATAGTGTACTAGTGTATTCTACCGTGAGGTGAGAGTCCCTTAAAGAATACGAATGGTGGCATTCTACCATGAGGTGCAAGACCCTTAAAGAATGGAATGGTGGCATTCTATCGTGGGCGCAAGTCCCTTACATAATGGGTTGAATGTTGAATGAGCATGTGATTGGGCTAAGCATAATTACCTCTACATTGCATATGCATCATCATGTACATTTCATTGTGCATACTTGCATTATATCATACTCATTAGTCATTGTGTATGTTTGACTTGAAGTGAATGTTTGTGAGTACTTCCATTGATTGATTGTTTGTGTTTGGATTGTGAGCTGTGTTTTGTGGCATGGTGGGGCCATGTGGATTAATTGTCAAGGCATGATGGGATCATGTGGACTATATGTTGAGGCATGGTGGGATCATGTGGTTTACTTGTTATACATAGTGGGACTATGTGGTTTAATTGTTTGTGCATGATGGGATCATGTAGATTGTATGTTATTGTCACGCCCCAAAACCCGGCACGACTTCCCATGTGGAAATGGTCCAAATTTCGAGGCGAGACCTTCGGGATTCATTTCTGAATCGCGGGTCAATACCACAAACAAGTTACAATGAATAAATTAAGAATTTATTCAACTCAAAGTAATAGAAACAATTAAATAAATA
>JAUPMG010059453.1:0-13580 GCA_031762675.1 Pachysandra terminalis | reverse complement strand
GAGTCGCAGCCAATGTTTGTCATTATTCCAAAAGCCTTCGAACTCTATGTTTTTCCCACCGACTAGGCAAGATCGTCTGCCCACGCCGTTCGCTCCAATGTCGCCGCTCGCCGGACGCCTAACAGCCATTAGATCTCTTCTTCCCTTCCTGATAGGAAGTTGAGCTCTTGTGCAGGAGGAAACTCTAAATTGGGATTATGGGAAGTATTACTTGATCATTTCTACCAAAATAAAGCCCCCATTAGAATTCCTTTTACGCTATTCCTTTTACGCTATTCCTTTTACGCTATGTTGCATAAATATGGATATGTTTTTCGAACTCTATCATTATATCCGGCAAACCCTGAAAAACGAATTGAAGGACTCGGCTATTTTTTATTTTTAATTATACTTTTTAAAAATTAGTTTTTCCGTGGAAAACTTTTAATTAAAAGCAAGCCACAATATCTTGGTGGCAAACTTGTAATTACAAGTATAACAGAAGAATAAAAGAAGGACCTAGGGGATTAAAGGCCAAAAGGAGTAAAAGGTTAGTCTGCTAAAACAAGAACAAAAGGAGGAAACAAAGGCAAGAAAAAGTTAATCTTCTCTATCCAACACGGCTATCAACTGTCTTGGCGAATCTATGTAGTGCCAATGTCCAAATCCTTGTCAAGAGTATGGACACGTGATTCATGAGGCTGATAGTGAATCCATCTAACATAGCTTTAATGTAAAATATGCCTTTGGATAACTTATATTATCTCCATTATTAATCCTTTGCATACATTAATGTTCCTAATCGTCCACTCATTTTTTTATCTAGGTATTCTAATGCTTAAAATAGACAAAAATCCATACAATTCATCCTTTGCACCCACTTCAAGCAATGATGACTAATCATTCAATAAATTCTACCCTATATATATATGTGTGTGTGTGTGTGTGTGTGTGTGTGTATGAGATGTTCGGATTTTTCAGAACTTCATGCACATGCAGAAGAGATGCTATCCCCAATCAGACAAAGAATAATTTTTTTACCAAAATTTTATTAACATCATTTAAGAAGAGATTCCCTTTATAAGTGTCAATTCCAATAGGGTGGTTAACTTATTGAACGTTCCCATAGGCAAGCATCCAGCAGGAATTGAACCTCAGAATTTGCCAATTATAAATTGGGCTCTTTAGCAATTCAACCATGGATGCTTAGCAGGGATCCTTGTAAATTACATCATAAATACCAAATTCCAATTAAAATGAAATATTTAGAAGGAAGCAATGCAATTATTTAGGAGAAATCAATAAAAATCGTTAGGAGCAATCAATGCAAGTCTTTAAAAGGAATCATGGAAATGACATATAGTTGTTTTGCAACAAATTTAAAAAAAAATGGAAAAACACAAAAAAGCAATATGAGATAACATATAGAAAAATGTTAAATCTTACCAAGACCGAAATCCCCTATTTTGATGTCATTACGAGCATCAAAGAATATGTTGTTTGGTGTCAAATCACGATGGATTATTCCTTGCCCATGTATGTGAGCAAGGCCTTCTACAATTTGGCGAAAAAAATGCCAGGCAATGTCCTTCTCAAATTGATTTGTATATGACTCAAAGATCTGGCATAGAGTCCTTCATAGCAACAAAATAAAATTTGATCAAGATAAATTATGGGAAATATTGAAAGAAGTATAAATATATATATGTCTGTGTGTGTGTGTGTGTGTGTGTTTAAGGCAATAGATGTAGAGCCAAGGTATTAAACCATAGCAGCACCTTAGTAATTTTATGCCATGATAATGATAACATTAGTAATTTAATAACACCTATTTAAGCATCAAACCAAACAACTTTTTATCATTGCAACAAGAAAAGCTATTAGAGAGAACTACACTCTTAAACAAGCTTGAATGAAAATATGTTTGATTAAATTCTGGATAAGACCATCAGGTTCATTTTTTTATGAACTTTTTCTCCTTGTGCAATAAATCATGTCATCCGTAAATTATTAATCAACAACAACAGAGATTTGAATCATTTTTAGCAATTGTCAATTATAAAAAGTTACTACAGTGCATATTGATGCAGCAAAAGAAGAAAACATTCCCCTAAAAAAAATGAAACCTTTTGTTTCAGTAGAATATAAGAAATTGAGAACAAGTATAAAATCTATAGTCATATAAGAGAATATGAGTATTCTGTTTCTTTGTGCTTCACTTCAATGAAATACATCCACGTTACCTAATCAAGATAATAGGACAATAGAAACATATTCAGATTACCAAAAAATTATTACAAAACAAACTTAGCATGACATTGAAGGATACGGTGAAGCAAAAATATTTGGATATGCTTGAAACAAGAAATCGGAGGTTGAATTGAGGGTGGTAACTGGAACTAGGGGCCCTGACTCCAATCTGCTGTTCTGAGGCACCAACGAAATTGGAATGATACCCCTTCAATTTCATGGGTGAGAAGTGAACCCACTTGTACTAATCCCTTCTTCTTCCAACTTTTTTTATAACAACCATCATCATTCCACCACTAGCCACTACCTCTGCCACCGCTACAAGCCGTTGTTGCTACCTTTGCCACCACCTCTACTGGTCACTACACCAATTGTTAGCAACCATCAGCCACTAAACATTACTATCACCACCAGTCTCCACCCGCCACCACAACAACCACTAGTTGTTGCGCACGCGCCACCACCACCAGCAACCGCCACCAAAACCAATCACTAATATCATGATGATCTCCATTTTTACCCCACTTGAACACTAACACTGTCACTCACACGACCACCTCCAATGACGCCAGCATCATTGTCACCACCACCACCACCATTAATCACTACTAACAGTAACCACTACCATCACCCACCACATCCAACCTCTAATGTCAGTCATCTATCACAATATTCAAGATCCAATCATCAACCTCATCTTTCTTTCCATCAACAATTGAAAACATGTGGTTTCTCCATCCCAATTTTAAAGATCAGGTTAAGTAGTGGTGGGTGAATAGTGCTCAATCGAGTGGTTGGGAAGGCTTTAAATTCATGAAGTCCCTTAGAGAGGTCAAAGGACAAATCAAAAGTTGGAATGAGGAGGTGTTTGGATGGTTACCCGCGAGAAAGAAGGTAATATTAGAGGAAATAGGAACTTTGGATAGGAAGGAAGAGGGTCTAGACCTTGTCGAAGTTGAAGGGGAGTCTAGGAGAATTTTGATAAAAGAACTTGATGAGATTCTTAGGAAAGAGGTGTGTTGGAAACAGAAATCCAAAATCCATTGGATTAAAGAGGGGGATGGGAATACAAAATTTGTCCACAGAATGGTTAATTTTAGATTAGATCTCTAGAGTGTTAGGTGATTCTGGTGTTGTTGAGGATACTTATGGCATTGAAAAGGAACTTACCGAGTATTTCAGGAAGCTATACTCCTCTAATCAATCTTGTTCCTTTGATCTTGGTAAGCTTGATGGACCTAAGATTGAAGATAGTAAAGCTGTGTGGATTGAAAAAGAGTTTGATCTTGAAGAGGTGAAAAAGGCAGTCTGGGAGATGGATAGAAATAAAGCGCCGGGGCCGGATAGTTTCTCTATGGGTTTTTTCAGGATTGTGGGGAAACCATTAAGGAGGATTTGATGAAAGTGTTCAAGGAATTTCACTCGAGTGGAATTATTAATAAAACGACTAATTGCACCTTTCTAGCTTTTATTCCTAAAGTAAAAGGGGTGGTGAGGACCAAGGATTTCAGGCCCATTAGTCTCACGACTACTGTATATAAGATTATCGCTAAGGTCCTTGTCAACAGACTTAAAGAGGTGATTGGGGAGATTGTGCCTTTGAATGAGAGTGCGTTTATTCAAGGTAGGCAGATTCTGGACAGCATCCTTATTGCTAATGAGTGCATCGAAGGGAAAAGAGCTCTGGGGAGAAGGGTCTCGTTCTCAAAGTTGATCTGGAAAAGGCGTATGATAAAGTTGAATGGAATTTTATTGAGGTTGTTTTGAGATGGAAAGGTTTTCCTGAGCAGTGGTGTAGGTGGATTGGGGGATGCTTGAGGAATGTCCAGTTCTCCTTTTGTCTTAATTTGGGGGATCTCTGGTCATTTTCCAACCTCTCGTGGTCTTAGGCAGGGGGGACCCTCTGTCCCCCGTGTTATTAAACCCTTGTGAGTGATGTTTTAAGTCGGTTCTTCTGGAAAGCTGAGGAGATTTGTAGAATTCAGGGATTTAGGGTTGGGAAGGATAAAATCTTCGTGTCTCATTTGCAGTTTGCGGATGATACGATTATCTTCTTAGAAGCCTCGAAGGATAATGTGTTTTGGACTAATTGTATTCTTCGGTGTTTTGAAATGGTTTCCGGTCTTAATGTTAATCTGGAAAAGAGTAATTTGTTAGGCCTCAATCTGGAGGAGTGCCTCAATGAGTACTACAATATCATGGGGTGCAGAGTGGGTAGTTGGCCGATGTATTACTTGGCGCAGCTTCTGAATGGCAAGCATAAGAGCATTCCATTTTGGAACTCAATGTTAGATAAAATGGAGAAGAAATTGGCTACCTGGAAACATAATTATCTGTCCCTAAGGGGGCGTATTACCTTGATTCAAGCTGCTTTGGGTAATCTGCCCACATATTTTATGTCCTTGTTGCAAGCTCCCCAAGCGGTGATTAGTAGATTGGAGAAGTTGCAAAGAGATATCCTTTGGGAAGGTGGTGGGAGTAAGAAGGATCATCTTGTAAAATGGGCGGATGTTCGTAAGGAAAAAGATAAAGCTGGGCTTATTTGGGCAATATTCGCATGTGGAATCGGGCCTTTTAGGGCAAATGGTTATGGCGATTCTGTACTGAGAAGAAAGCATTGTGGCGTTCAATCATTGCAAGTAAGTATAGTATTCACGTCAATGGGTGGGATATCAATCCTAGGGCCTGTATAAAATCGACTAGTGCTAAGAAAGGGATTACTACTTTGTTCACGGATTTTCTCTGGAAAGTTAGATTCTCTTTGGGTTCTGGTTCGTCTATCCATTTCTGGTTTGATCTATGGTGGGGGGATGTGCCCTTGCCCATCAGGTTTCCTAGAGTCTTTCGTATTGTATGCTTTCAGGAGTCTTTGGTTGTTGAGGTTTTGAGCTGGTCCCTTTCGGCTCTCTTGGTATCTCCCACTCCGTCGGAATCCGAGGATAGCAGATGTGAAAGAACTGGCAATTCTCTTTGATTTTCTTAAGAACGTTTCTATTATTGAGTCTGTTGATGATTCCCATGTTTGGTGTATTGATCCTAGCGGGACTTTTCTTGCAAATCTTTTTTTGGTGCACTTAGGGGGGTTAGCTCTGACCCCATTCATCCTTTCTCTACATCTCTTCTCTAGAAGTCTAGAGTACTCCTAAAGTGAAAGCTTTTGTATGATCTGTTTTTCTGAATCGTATTAACACAACTGATAATATTCAAAGGAGAAGAAAGTATATGGCCCTATCACCACAAGTGTGTGATGTGTCTGAAGAATGGAGAATCAGTGGATCATCTATTTTTGTCTTGTGATATCGCTATGAAGATATGGAATTTCTTTGCCCAAATTATCAATGTGGATTGGGTTCAGCTAAGGCATGTTAGAGATTTGTTCGAGCAATGGTGCTTCTCTGCCTTGGGTAAGAAAGGCCGGATTCTTTATAAGATCCTTTTCTTTGCTATCATGTGGGAAATTTGGGGTGAACACAAGAAGAGAATTTTTGAGGAGTCTCGGAGGAGTCTTAATAGCCTTATTGATTCTATTATGGGAATGGCGGCTGCATGGGCTGGTGTTCTGCGGGAACTCAAGGATTATTCCTCTTCGGACATTGTCAAATGTTGGGCTTCTATTGCGGTCATGTGAAGTGTTGTGTGGGGTGGAAATGGCCTATGCTCTTGCTGGGTTTTTCTGTTGTTCTGCACCTTGTGGTGTCTCTGTAATCTTTGTTTCAGCCTTCTTGTTTGCTCTTTTGTGGGTGGATGCGTTGCTCCCTTTTTGGGGAGCCATCTCCCCACACACTCTTTTGATGTTTTTGTATTTTCCTCCCTCTTTTTAATAAAATTTCGTTATTAATCATAAAAAAAATTGCCATTATACCTCATATTTCTCTCCAACCACTATGACAAATCTCTTAATTCCGTTTAATAATTTGCATATGGAACATTGGCTTCAGCTACAACAGAATATATGACAGTTCTTCCCAGTGATGTTTTGCAATAAGAAGGATATACATCAACCATCCAAGATGGTTAGAACGAAATCACTGCTACGCAGTAAGATACTAAGCATCTTTTGCTAAATATTGGTAATATATTATCCCATCGCTGTTATATATACACGCTTCACCTTAATAGGTAAATCAAAATACTTATTCAACAGCAAAAAAAAAATCAAAATTTTACAAAAATATGTCAGTATGCATGAAATAGTTGGCAAATAGAAAGCATGTCACTGTGAATGAAATAGTTAGCAAATCGCAATGATTTAGCCTCGGTGCATTTTCTAATTTGAATTTTTTGAAGGACAGAGAATGTTGAATTGAAATCATTTGCTTCACATTCAGAACAGATAAACCAACATTTCCAAAATGATGATCTAGACAAATATTGGTAAAGGTAGAGAAAATAGATAATTGAAGTATATTCAATACAACATATTTAGTGCCATGTGCTTTTTGATCATAGAAAACAATCCCACCAACAAATATGAGCTCAGTGCTCCTGATTATAATTTGTTGTGCATGTTCTCAACCTGTGGCCTAAATCTAATTTCAGTGATATTATTGTTCTCGACAAAGTAGCTTTACGATGGATCCATGAAATTATTGGTTGACTTTTAGTAAAAGTGGCTAGAAACTGCGATCTACAAAGATATTTTAGATGAAAAACCATGAAGCTTGTGTCTATTACTCAAGGAACTATGAAGACACAAGCATGTAACTTAGCTAAATTTGAAGTGTGGAAAGTAAAATAAGCAAAAAAAAAAAATACAATATACCAACAAAAGTTCTAGAATAAATAAGGGAGACTGAAAAAAAGAAAAAAAGTATATACCTAGGGCAATACTCCATCTGTATGAACAGGTATGTTGCTTCCATATTATTCTCAGAACCAAAGACATTTGTTGAGCTTGCCACCTTGTAGCTACAACTGGAGCTCCCTACAGTCTTCGAACCCCAAGTAGCATCACCGTAAGAACCAACAAGTCCAGTTTCAAACCATGCCTGGAGGTTTTAAACAAATAAACAGAATTAGATCGACCAAACACTTCAAAGGAAATGGATGTTGCTCAGTTTATATTCATGAGAAATATGATCAAAGCTTGACAAAAAGAGAAGGAATAGAATTTTGGACAACTAGAATTAATTTATTTCAAACTGTAAAACAGCAATTTTAATTCAATTAGACCAGTCAAAAAGTGTGAAAATTAGGAAAAGCATTATTTAATTACTTACTGTTAATGTCTTATTTATGTTCTATGAGTATTTTGGGTCACATTCAACATCCTCAAGTGTTCGGGTCACATTCTACATTCTTTAATTGTAGATACATAAAGAATAGAGAGAGCATGAACTATTTACATTTTTCTTTTATTTGTTTTCTTCTTCCTTAGATCCTAAGAAAGAACACTGTGTTTACTGTGATTACAAAAAAAAAAGGAAAGCACAATGGGTTTTCACGAAAGTAACCAGAAATTTAGTAATCTTAGCATATAACATGAAAGATAGTGACATTAGAATTTGGTTTAGATGTACCAAATCTAGAAACTTTGGATGCATGCCATCAGCTCGAGTTACAAAAGAAATAGAAAATGATTAATTATGGCAAAAACACACCTGAAAAGATAGTAATATGATTAGAAGCTCCTGAGTCATCTACCCAAGCTATAGACAATTTGTATGAAAAGCAACAAGTACCTGTATTGACAAGATGACCTTGCTGACCTGCTATTTTTATCAGTTTTATGAACTCATTATGAGTGAGAACCAAACGAAGGTTGAGGAGAGTGAAAAATAGAATGAGCATCAATACGTGTTCAGTACCCCATGTAAAATATAAAGGCTTCCATGTAAATTCCAAGAAGTTTTCCTCATGAACTAAGACCATGGTATGAGGGTTTATTGGGTCTTCACCCATCACATAGCAGGACATGTTTACCACCTGAGAAACCAGGCCACAATAACCACAACCCATTGAAGAAATAAGGGAAGATCTATCCCCTTTATTAGTATTAGATGTAATATAAACATGAACTCAAGAACAAGTATCACTCGATGATTAAATTTCTTTTTCCCCCTACGTGAACTTTAAAAAGTTCATATTCAGGTCTCAAGCCTGATTAAAGTCCAACAACTCAGCATATGTTTCCAAATCATTAGTTTGGGCCTGTTACATGTTAAACACTTTCAATATTCCTCATAACATGGAATATTTACCCCCAGAGTCTTATCACCCTACTGTTATGCTAATATATCCTCAAACAGTTGTTGGATCCGAAACATATTCTTTTCGCACAAATAAATCTCATCTAAAACATCTCAAACTTCTTTGGCTGTATCTATCAATCAACAACAATACATTATCACAAGTAGTTGACCATAACTGCAGACATCATGTTAATGTTAACCAAGGGCTTTCATGCTATACTATATGATTTCATAATGCATGCTATATTTGAAATCCAATTATTTTGATGGCAGGAGTTAACTACCAACATCTTTGCCATAAACTAATACAGTTCCATTCATTGTTAAGAAAATTCGAACCAAATAGGATAATTCTTGGTTACAAATTTGGAAAGATCAAACCAGATATCAACCTTTCCCATAGAAAATAACTTAGGTACATAAGGCGAAAAAGAACTTGATGCAAAACCAGTCAACTTTAATGGAACTGAACATGAGTTGTACTTGGTATATGAGATGCTAGAAGGCTGCAGGATCTTAATTCGTTAGCATGGTTGAAAATACCCTATCTTATCCGCCGACATGGTCCATACATATCTTGTATACACCGTGTCAGCACGATGCATAGGTGTATTTTAGGATAAGCTAATTTCTACATTGTACAAGTCGATACATGTAATATATTGACAATTTCGGTCGATACAGTCTATATGTTACAACATATCGACTGTAATCAACCAATATACTCGATATATGCAATACGCCTGCCTTTTTACATGTAAAAGCATGAAAAGTGAACCGTTGATTTATTGTTCAACTCCCTTTCTCCCCCAAACCAAAAAAACAGAACCCTATTCAAATATAGCCAATTTAGTCCCGACATCTTCTTAGTTTAACTGAAAACATCTAATATATGGAGCTTACAAAGCATTTTTCCTCTTGCATAGCTTTTCGAGGAATGCATTGTAAGAGTTTTTTATTCTAAATTATACTTTTTATGTTTAAAAGCATGCTTTGGAGTTATATTATTTGAATCTATGAATATCAAATAAAATTCATAGATCTATATGCCTATTTCTTTTAAGTTTCCATGCGCCTGCTCTCGTACCAGTTTGTTTCCACAATAATATATATTATGTGTATGGGTGCATGATATGAAAGACATGTTAATCTATCATATTTTTAAGTTATCTATCCATCTAAATGAATCTTGTTTTAGGTATCCACTGCTTCCCATGTGTATCTACCATATCCGTAGTTATTATAGGGTTTCCATGCGTATCTAATATGTTTCTCGATATGTACCCATTTTTGACTGATCAATATGCTAGCTCAATACGATATTTTGAACCATGTTGGTTGGTTGGTTGGTTGACTCATCTACCAAGCAATCACATCATTGGACATCACCTTAGATGTAAGTGGTGTCCGTCAATTAATGAACTCTTCCCAAGTTCCTCATTGAGATAAAATGTAGGTATTCTAATGCATGGTTTTAAATTTCGCCAGCATATCTCGGCATGCCGGCGAAATATCACCATTTTCTAGTTTGGAGACACGAAATATGGAAGAAATTTACTGGATTTCCCCTTTTTACTTTTTTAATTAAAAAATAATTCAATAAAACATATTATTATCAAAAAAATATATCCATATATAATTCTTGTAAGAGCCGATTCATCAAAATAGAAAATTGAGGAAGAATTCAGTTGGAAAAAATTTCCTATCATATGTATCCCGTTTATTTTCGAACTATGAGCATAGGAATCATTGAAATATCTATTTGATTGAAAGGTCATTATTCATATATTACTTTACTGGATTCCAGTAGAAGTTAGAGATGGAGATATTTTATTTAATATTGAAAAAAAGCTATGCAGAACGATCTATCTATTATGCATAAATAATGCAAAGATTTAGAAAAACTATGAAAAAAACTGAATTGTAATCATCATCATATGCCTTATCAACTAGTTGGAGTCAGCAACAAGGAATTTTGCTGAATCCCCCTAGCACCCGTACTTGCCTATATATATGCTAATGTATATGTATGCATATTGTTTTCATACTTTAGGTCTTTTAGGTGTATGTTACTCACATTTAAACCCTTAAAAATTTTGGAATTAAAATTCCTTTTTTCCTCCAACATTTCCTCAATATTCTCCAAATTGGAGAAAGCTTCTGCCATTTCAGCGATATTTGGCGAAATTTTGACAGGTCCCCTTGCAAAATCTCAGGCGAATTTGAAATTGAAAACCTTGTTCTAATGTATATCAAGTAAACTTTCAGCAAGGAATCTTATATAACTGAAATGGAAATGTTATATACAAATTTAAGAGTGGCTGCCTTGAGCAAAGAAGTAATTGTAGAAAGTTAAGTGATCAACAGATTTGATTTAAGCTGGAAAAGAAATTCTTAGGACCACCATAGACTTGGTATGATGAAAGTGGTAAAATGTTCAAACAAGACACAATACATACATATGATAAATGTGTAACCAAGATGAGGATGCTAAGATGGATGTATGGAAAGACTAGGAAAAATAAGTTAAGGAACGACCATGTTCAAGGGTCCTAGAGTAGCCGCCATGGGTGATAAAATAAAAGAGAGTTGGTTCATAAGGTTTGAACTTATTAGATGGGGATCTTTATAGGTGATTATGAGGAGGTGTGACATGGTGCAAGCTAAAGATTCCAAAAGGGCTTAAGAGGGAAAAAAAAGTACCTAGACAGAGCTAGTTAAAAGGATCTGCAAGCACATAGGTTAACTTAAGATATGGTTCTTAATAGGTTAGAATAGCGGAAAAGCATTCATTTTAACAGCATCAACTAGTTAGAATAGGACACAAAGGGTGTTATTATTTTTTGAAATGAACATGTCATACAGGACTTTTCAAATGCTGCCTAAGCAAGATCTTCATCAAATAGAAGATCCAACACAAGGTATTACATATTTGTAGGTGGAGATCCAAATACTAGGAAAGCCAAAAGAATCAAATGCTGAGCAAAATATAAATCAACGTCATAGACTATGCATAAATTGATATGTTGATATCTATTATGAGAGATTTGGAATTTAAGAGCGAAGCATCCAAAAGGTTTTATCCTAATAATTGAGTGGCATTTCATATGGCTAATAAAATCTGACATTCCAAGAAAAACCAACAGTTGAGTGTTACTTTATTATATGATGTGGCCAACCAAGTATTGTCTATGTCATATGCTCGCAAGATCCAGTTAACTGATGCTTCCACAAAGGCTGTTCCCTTTAACAAATAAAGTATATATTCCTAGCAGCGTTCATGCTTTCTTTCTTTCTTTTTTCCTTTTTTTTTTCCAGGATTCATGATATTAAAGCACCATCTTAAACAGGAGCACATTGCTCGTTGAGGGTCATTCGTTTTCACCCTTCCATCCTTTATCTTCTGTTATTCTCATTTGGAACCTTAAATCTCTCTTCATTGATAAATCAAAAAGAGATGTGCATATAGGTACAAAAAAATTTCATATATTTTAAACTCTAAGAGAATATGCAGAACATTGAAATAATCTAAAGATAAATGGAAAAGGTTAGAGATATATGCAGGAAAAAACTTCCAAAAAGCTTTTTACTTACCCATGAAAACGACAAGTTTTCAGAGTAAATAATTTAGGAGGGTATTACGAAGAAAAAGTGTTCTCAGGATATAAATCAACATCATCATGAACTTGTATTAGAGCATTGCATTTCTTCTCATTTTTGAGAACTGGTTGAGTGCTAGATAAGGTTCCAATTGCAATAGATTTGCACCAGTGATTAGCCTTCAACATAATCATTTTGCTCTAATTACGGATGAACTAACAGTCTAAAATAAGGACTTCCCTTTATTACGTATCAAAGCTGCAAAACTTTCATGCAGAAGATTAATTTTGGCCGAAGTTTAAGGTTCCTATTATTTTACATACTTCAAATCAATGTATTCATTCATGCAAATTTGATTGGAGTTTGTAGTGGCTCTAGGCTTGAAATATTACTTTAGATATTTAGAGGTCTTATGAACATGGAATATCCATATGGATTAAAATAGAGGAAAAAATCGATACCAACAACTGAAAGACAGATCGTAGATATGCATGGAAAAGCTAGAAAAGGTGTTTGTAAGGAACAGTTCTCAATTCTATTTCAATTAAAACAATATATTGTTTTTTAACAAAAAAGAATATAAACACCAATGAAAAATCTAAAATAAGCTTAGAATCACCTTGGAGACTTCGAGTGGAACATGTTTTGATGCTAATATAAGCTAAAAAGATGATAAATAAAATTCATTTTCTTTTCACATGACAATTTGACCTTAGTAATCAACAAAAAAAAAGTCACAATTCGGTTATAAATCTAATAATAGTGAAGTTATAAAAATATTTGTTAGGAAGTAATCCACATTCCACATAAATCCTAGCATCAAGATAAGTTTCTAAGCTTACTATTAGTTGAAGTAATTTCGCATTAACAACATCCATAGCATGCAGAATTAATTAAGACACTAAGGAAGACTTCACTTCTCTAAAAGTATACAATGAAGAAAAAGTTACACTTCAATTATTCAAGCCATATGGATGACAAATCACACTGAAAATGAAATACGACAAACAAAAAATTAGAAAACAGAAATAAATAAAACATAATATGACCTGATAATAGCGGACGACATGCTGATGCTGCAAACGTGATAGCGTTGCTACCTCCCTGAACACCATGTCATAGAAGAAATATCAACAAAGTAACTAACATAATGGAAAAAGGAAATATCATGACTACAGAGGTAGAAAGAAATAAAGATTGGAACACCAGCCATTTTTGCTGTCAGTAAATATACAACTAAAAATTTGCATCAGAACTCTTTGTACTCTTAAAAGGAACAAGTTGAAAAGTAGCCAAGAGAGGAAAAAAAGAGTTAAAATTTGCATCAGAACTCGTTGTAGTCTCAAAAGGAACACGTTGAAAAGTAGACAAGAGGGGAAAAAAGAGTTAAGAAGTCGATAGAAAATTAAAAAAGCAGGAGTCAGTCACTAGGGGGGATGGAGATGGCTCGAATATGAAGACTATTAGCTGGAATGTAAGGGGTTTGGGGAGTGGGGCGAAGAGAAGAGCGGTTAAAGAAGTTTGGCGAAAGGTAGGAGCGGACATTATGGTGATTCAGGA
>JAUPMG010059452.1:0-27508 GCA_031762675.1 Pachysandra terminalis | reverse complement strand
TTGGAGGAGATTCAGGCCTTGGATAGGAAGGAAGAAAGCCTTGCCCTTGATAGAGTTGATAGAGAAACAAGGAGATCTTTAAAGTTACAGCTTGAAGAGTTGCTGAAAAAAGAGGAGGTGCACTGGAGGCAAAAATCAAGAGTTAGATTGCTTAAAGACGGGGACGGTAACACAAAATACTTTCATAAAATGCAAATTGTAGAAGGAAGAACAACGATATTCGGGCACTTGAGATCAATGGGGTGATGACTGAGGACCAAAAAGAGATTCAAGAAGAAATATCTGGTTTATTTTCTGAATTATATAGATCTGAACAACCTCACATCTTCAATCTGCATCGATTGGACAAGTCGAGGCTGGATGAAAAATCAGCTAGAGAGATTGAAAAAGACTTCTGAGGAAGATGAAATTAGGAGGGCTATCTGGGATATGGATCGGAATAAGGCCCCGAGTCCAGATGGAATTAACTTGGCTTTTTTTCAGAAGTGTTAGGAGAATGTCAAAGACGATCTGATGAAGGTTATCAAAGCATGGGGTGATTAATAAAGCCACTAATGCCACCATCTTGGTGTTGATTCCCAAAATGGCTGGTGCCACTCAGATTAAAGACTTTAGATCCATTAGCTTCGTCACCAGTGTGTACAAGATTATTGCTAAAGTGATGGCAAATAGGTTGAGAGAAGTAGTTGGTCTAGTGGTGTCAAAAAATCAGAGTGCGTTCATCAAAGGGAGGCAAATTTTGGACAGTATTTTGATCGCAAAGTGTGTTGAGGAAAAAATGAGAACTAAGGAATCCGGCTTTGCATTTAAGGTTGACTGGGAAAAGGCATATGATCGGGTCGAATGGGAGTGTGTGGAGTCGGTTCTAAGATGGAAGAGATTTTCAAACAAGTGGTGTCAACGGATTAGAGACTGTATTAGAAACGTGAGCTACTCGTTTTGTCTCAATGGAGGTATTGTCGGGTTTGTGCCTACGTCTAGGGGGTTATGCCAAGGGGACCCATTATCCCTTTATTTGTTCACCGTAGTGAGTGATGTATTGAGTTGCTTCCTTAGGAAAGCCGAGTATCTGGGGAAGATTCGTGGTTTTGTCATAGGTCAGAATAAGGTGCCGATTTCTCATTTGCAATTTGCTGACGATACTATATTATTCTTGGAGGCTTCCAAGAATACTATGTTTTGGATGAAGAGTATTCTTAGATGCTTTGAAACGATCTTAGGGCTTAAAGTAAGTTTGGAGAAAAGCAAATTGTATGGCATTAGCGTGGGGGAGGACCCTAGAAATGAATGTGCAGAGATGTTGGGGTGTGAGGTAGGGGAGTGGCCTATGAAATATCTAGGGGTGGAAGTGAATGGTGCCCATAGAGGGACACAAGTATGGAATCCCATCATTGAAAAAATGGAGAGAAAATTGTGCACTTGGAAAAGGAACTACCTTTCTCTAGGAGGGAGAATTACTCTGATCGGGGCTCCCTTAGCGAATCTCTCAACTTATGTCATGTCCATCTATAAGATGCCAAAATTAGTTAGCGATATATTGAGAAGTTGCAGCGAGATTTCCTTTGAGAAGGTGGTTGGAGAGGAAAAAAGAAAGATCACTTAGTTAAATGGGTTGATGTGTTCAAGTCCAAGGAAGAGGGGGGTCTTAATTTGGGAAACATCCAATCAAGGAACAAGGCTCTTTTGGGCAAGTGGCTCTGGAGATTCAGTGAGGAGAGAGAGGCGCTGTGGAGATCTATCATCGTAAGCAAATACGGTATTCATGCCAATGGATGGGACGTTAATCACGAGGCAAAGATCCGATCGGCTAGACCCTGGAAGGTTATTTCTGGATTATTTCATATCTTCGATAGGTTCGTGAGATTTTCTGTTGGGTCGGGATCATCCATCCGTTTTTGGTTAGACCTTTGGTGGGGGGATTCGACTTTGGCTTCTAGATTCCATAGGACTTTCCGTCTGTCAGTCAATAAAGAAACTTTAGTCTGTGAGGTCCTCAGCTGGTCCACATCTAGTCTCACCTGGAATTTGCCCCTCCTACGGGATCTAGGTTGGTCGACATCGATGAGTTAGCATCTCTGCTTTCGTTCCTTAAAAATGTGATTATCGATGATAGCCTTTCTGATTCCATGATATGTACTTTAGAGTCGGTGGCAGGTTCTTTACAAAATCCTTTAGGTCTTTTTTGGTTTCGAATCCCAGATCTAGGTTTCCTCTTTTCTCTGCGTCCTTGCTATGGGGAACCAGGGTCCCCCTAAAAGTCAGAGCTTTTGCTTGGTCCACTCTTCTTTATAGAATCAATACTGCAAACTTGATGTAGAGGAGGAGGCAATTCATGGCTCTTTCTCCCCAGATTTGCCATTTGTGTATGAATTGTGGGGAATCCGTGGACCATTTATTTATGAGATGCATGTGGGCGAATCAGATTTGGGGCTTCTTTCTTAATCTGGTTGGAGTTGACTGGATGGACCCTTATTCTATCAAGGATATGCTTGACCAGTGGTGATTCCCTCCATTGGGAAGCGGGGTCAAATCTTGTACAGATTTGTATTCTTTGCCATCTTGTGGGGTATTTGGGGCGAGAGAAATAGTAGAATCTTTGAAGATAAAGAAAAGAGCATGGGGAAGCTTATTGACTCTATCATGAGTATGTCGTCGCCTTGGGCAGTGATCCTTCCGGAATTTACAGATGTGTCGTGGTCAGACATCACAAGATGCTGGGAATTAGGAGTGTTCTTGTAACTATGATGCTGGTGGTTGTTTGCTTGTGAGGAAGTTGTAGAGTTTCTGGAGTGTTTAGGCTGTCTCTAGTGGTGGAGACTATCACCCCATCGTAACCAGTTTTTTATGTTCCTTTTATGTTCTCTTCTTTGGTCTTCCTTACATGGGGAACCTTTTTCTTTCTTTCTTTCTTTCAATGCTGTACCTTTTTCTCTTTTTCCTTGCAATAAAATTTTCGTTATCAATCAGAAAAATAATTATTGACATGTACAAGGGAACAGTAACTAGTGTCATATAAATAGGCATTGAGAGCAATGAATTTCTAGTAAGAATAGGTTTGCATCAAGGGTCAAGTATGAACCCTAATTTTCATACATTAATCAAGAATGCGAATTAATAGCTCATATTCAAGAGGAGGCAAGTTCGCCCATTGAAAATCCATCAGGTCCTAGAGCTTTGTCTATGTCCATCTCCAATAATTGCTTGTATAATCTCCTCTTCCAATAATGGTCTTTCCAACCAACATATTTGATTCTGAGACTATCCTCCCTCCAAGAATATGCACATAAAAAATGAAGATCCTGCTCCAATCTATATAATCTAGAGTAACACTCTGTGAGAGCTCCTACCATATGCCCTGAATCAACAATGGTCACCCAACTACCAAAAAGCTAGAAAAGATTTTTTTTCACATTAGCCATTTTATGGAAGAATTTTGTATTCCTCTCTCTCTTTGATCCATGTAACTCTTGATTTTTGCCTGCAACTTTTCTCTTCAAGTTTAAGGAAAAGGTCTAACCTACTTTTTTGCTTTTAACTCCACCTTATTCCACCTAAAAATCTTTCCTGCTCACACTTATTTGACACATCAATTTCCTCCAAAAGAGCTTTTTCCTTATTTGATAATATCCCAAAGGTTGATTTGTACCACTCTTTGATCCTTTCTTTGAAGAATTTAGTGCTTTTATAAATCTACAATTGGCCCATCCATATGCACTCCCTTCTCTGCCCACCAAATGTCTACCTATTTCTTAAATTCTGCATGGGTCAACCACGTATTCTCAAATCTAAAAGGGAAAGGTCCACATCTACTAGACTTCACAGAAACCAAATGGGTAGCCACACTTTCTACCTGAACCCGCTCATTAAGTCATCCATCCTACCAGACACATCATTCAATGATTCAAGGAAAATAATCTAAGGTACATTTTGGCCCACATTCGAAACATCAACTCCACAACCAGACAAAGAAGAGTTGGTACCAACAAAATCACATATCATATTAGGTTCAAAGGAAAAATAAAATTTTGGCATGGATAAACAAAATGCCGACAAAGCAAAAGAGAGTAGCATACCTTCAGAATGACATACTTTATCTATCCAATGATGTTGGAAATGGCGTGACGGAGAAAAGAGAATAAAATAAGGATTTAGAATTAGGGGAGAAGATGAGATAGTCGACCTCCAGAAATCCGTGATAAAATAGTCACACTTGTGAGTTTCCAACAGAAAAGGAGAGAAAATTTTGATTCTTCCCACATCATCCACCTAAAATACATTCTAACTAACGAGATAAAAAGCTATTTGCTGTTTTGTCTTGTACTATTTGTGTATCACTCTTGATCTGTTATGCTCCCACACTATTCCTTTGAGCAATAAAGACACTCATCTCCATCTTCTGTAGAAGAAACGAAAACTTTTCACTCATCAAACTTAACACCTTGGGAATCTCTTCTCAATCATACCCAACCAATATCAAATCCTTAGCTACGAGTTTCAACTCTCTCCCATCTTCCACCCTTTTCTTAACTAGAATATGAATAGGAAGCATCGATTGATCCATACTTCCTGTCGGTTTATTTAATGCATGCGCTTTCTCTAACTTAGACAAGAAAACTGATAATATGGACTCCAAGATTCTCCAAATTGTCTCTCCCAATTAGAACATTTTTGCTAAGATACCGGACTCTTCCGATCTTTCTCAACTTTAAGCATGGCTTTGGTATATCAAATTCCTCCTCATGCAGCCCATAGTCGTAGCTTTCCTTGTGCGCTAACACATCTAGAACCTGGGCCCCTGCTAAGGGAAGTCCTAATATCTGCACCCATGTTCTGTCAGGATACTCTCGTTTAATGACCTTTGACAACCTTAGTATCATATCCTTCCATGGAACTAAGTGGAAACGATCTCATCGAAATCAAGCTCAAATAAATCTCTTCTGAAGAAACATGGAATATTTCAGGTATGTTCCTCATGCTATAGGATTCTGCAATCTCCCTAGATATTGAAAACCATGCAAAAGCTACGTTATTCACAATAAACACCAAGGCCATCCTCCACTTCTTTTCAAGAACACTTCTCTCTGTATGAATCTCAATGTTTGGCAATCTACCACGAGCTAATTCCACAATTCTGGCCTGCACTCCAATATCACTGCATGATTCTGATTTCTGCCGAGGAAACGGGATGCTCAATATTAAGCTATCAAAAAAATTAAATTGGAGAAGTTAAGCCATCCCTAGGCCATGTTTCCCTTCATAATAAATATACAAAAAATCATGACACTTAAAAAAAATAAAAAAACAAAAACGGATGAACCTTCCTCCGATATTGGACTTACCTTAAAAAACAAAGGATTTTCTATCCAAAACTTTCTTCGAAACCCTAGGGCTGTCAATGTTACTTCTAGCTACTTGCACGCACTTTGTAACCCCTCTTAGGTAGCCAAAGTCAAGGAGAACAAAGCTCGATTTACCCTTGTTGTTCCCCATTAGTTTTCATCCGGACCTCTCTTGGATAGAATTTCCTCAACGATGAATTGTTTGGCATCAGTATTGAAAACTTTCCTCTGATGGACTGTCTTCCTCCTCAAAAAGGAGGTGTCACCCCATCCATCGAACTGGAACAAAGAGGGTTGAACAGGTTGTTTTGGTTTGTGGGTATGTGATGAAGTTCACAAAGTGATGAGAGGGAAGAACAAAAGAGGTGGAGCATCAAAGAGAGAGTGAAGGTTGCAGGGATGATGGAGAGATTGTGAGAAAAAGACCGACTAAGTGAAGGCTGCGCAATATAACAAGAATTTTAGCAGTTATACACTCAGCATAAGAGGGGTTAGAGTAAGGGAGGAGGTGGTGGTGGAATGGCAGGGGGAGGAGGAAGATGACCCATTTTCCCTTCCCTGCCTTACGTTGGATTTCTAGGATGTTGATGAAAAGAAAAATCTTCAAGCCAATAACAAAAGAAATCCTTCGATCAAACAGTAAATTGTTAAGCAAAATGGCTCACGAGATGAACGATAAGAATTATTAACAAACAAACAAAAATAAAAAATATCTCGTGACTAATTGGGGTTGGCAACATGAATCCTATTCCATGATCCCAACCTGTCAAAAACCATATTTTTGGTTAGATAATTATTGACCAACAATTCAAATCCTAAATTTATATATCTAATGGTTTACAGTTAAGATCAACAGGTCAAATCAAAAGTCAAAGGCAAAGATTATTGATCATGCTACAAACTAGTAATTAGACTTAATGGCCAGCAATTCAAATCCTAAATTCTCAAATCTAACAATTGATGATTAAGCTTAACAGTTCAAATCCTAAATTAAGTACTAAGGGTCTGTTTTGGATGCCAAGAGTATGCCAGAAAGTTAGTTGGGAAAGTAATATGCCAGAAAGAAATAAGTTGGAAAGTGAAATTTAATTTTCCTAAGTTGTATTAGGAAATGTATGACTATGACAAAAAAATTTGATTTTGAAGTTTGGTTAATAGGAATAAATGAGAAAAGTTTTTCACCAGGCCATTTTACCCTTCATTGTATAAGTGCAGAAAGAAGGAAGCTTTGGTGATGAAGGGTAGGATGGGGAACATGCTCTTCTCCTCACCTTTTCATTTTCCTTCCCAACAAATTCTTTGGCTTTTTATCAGAAAACAAAAAGGGCCCTTTTCCTGCAATCAAAGGAATTTAACTGAAACATTTTCTGTGGGAACCACACTTTATGGAAGTCCAAACATGCATAGTATGCAGGAAAATCATCTTTCCTTTATGTTCCGGCTATCCAAACGGAGCCTAAAATAATCCATCAGCTTACAAGTATATACTTGAAATTATGGTAAAATGTTGCCGAAATTTTGTTTTCTCCCCTTCTGGAGATAATATCACCACAAGTATTTGCTGTTTTCCCTGATGTCACCGAAATTTGCTAGTATAATTGAAATTTTGATTATTTCGCCAAAATTTCACTTATTTTCCCAAATATGTGGTGCTATTTTTAAAGTCAAATAGACACAAAGTAACTACATTTTTTCAATCTTTTACAAGAATTGGGTTTCTAATCCAAATCTAACAACTCCATTTGATGATTTTATAAAACAATATTGTTTTTTTAGATACAAGATACATGTTGACGCGTTTATTTGATGCATTTAGATGCTTTTAAAATGATAATATTGAATCTAAAGGGGATGAGATTCAAACTGATTTTTCGCTTTTCATACTTTAGAACTTAATAAAATTGTCTATTAAAGTTATAAACAAAAGTATTATTAGAAATATAAAAGTTCAAAAAAACAAAAAAATCATTGCAATGCATCAGTAAAATAAATGTAATTATAATGGTAATCCGTTTAAATTGTACCATGGTCGCCCTCATAATTGTAACTTAAAGCCGACTTGACCCTCAATAGTACTAGTTGTCATTTGTGAGCTTGCATTTGG
Source organism: Pachysandra terminalis (assembly GCA_031762675.1). Taxonomy (NCBI): domain Eukaryota; kingdom Viridiplantae; phylum Streptophyta; class Magnoliopsida; order Buxales; family Buxaceae; genus Pachysandra; species Pachysandra terminalis. The sequence goes on along the minus strand of JAUPMG010059452.1, from coordinate 20,065 downwards.
ACCATGGATTTGGACATTACATTTCTATGTTATTTTTATGACATTTAAATTCATTTTGATGTTCTTTGGATAGTACTACACATTTCATATACCTGTTCCTATTGACAGCATGTAAATTAGTTTCCTAAATGGGTATTCATTGTTATGCATCGTTGTTCTTATTATATCTTGAGTTATGTGTGTGTATTTATGTATCTTTTAGTGATCCATGATGTTTCATTAAATAATTTCAAAAAATTTCTATTTTTTCCTAATTCCTCTCCATTTACAAAATATTCCGCCAAAACGAAAATATCTCTCAAAATTTCAAAGAAATTTCCAAGAAATGCTCTAAGGCTTCTAAGGCCTGGGTCCCTACTGGTAGAGTTTTTTTGGACCCTCCAACTGGGGATGATAATGCTGAGATGAAATTTGAGAGCATTGTGTCATCTGTTAGTGAGGGGAATAGGGTTGCCAACCTTGTTATTTGTTCCCCTAATAAGAAATATTTGAATGCTGATGATAGTAGTGCAGCATATGAGATTCCTTCCTTGGATGATGGTAATCTTGTGAATGGTGCAGCTGTGAAGGCCTCTGAGAAAGTTGATGAGGTCCAGTGCCCTTCCTCTAGGAAGAGTGATAGTGTAGGTTTTGTGTAGAGGGACCCTAGTGAGAAGTATCTAGCTAATCAGTTTAGTTGTTTGGGTGACACTGAAGTTGATTTGCTGATGAATCATAGTGCCCTTGGGGTTTCTTTAGTGTGCAAAAACCCTGTTGTCCCCTGACCTGATTGGTATGAGCTATACTAATCACCTGTTTCCAAAGGCTGATGGTTATAAGAAGAAGAAAGAGAAGAAGGCAGATGGAAAGCTTGAATAAATTCTGTGAGTAATGTGGCATGTGCCACAAGAATCTCTCGAAAGAAGTCTTCTGTATGATCTAGTGGGCCTGCTAGAATATGAGAAGGCTGAATGACTCTCTCAAGCAAAGGGAAGTGAGAGACCTCATTAACATTCACAAGCTTGCGCTTGTGTGCTTAGTGGAGACTAAGGATAGGCAAGTGAATTCATCAGCTATTCTTCATCATCTTGCACCTGGGTGGAAGTGGATCTGCAATTATAATGAATCCATTCATGGCAGAATTTGGGTGCTTTGGAACCCAAATGTGATTGATGTGAAACTGATCATTTCTTGTGAGCAACTTATTCACACTGAGATCTGTTGCAGAGCAAATAATAAAGCCTTCTATTCTTCTTTTTGTCTATAGTTCAAATAACTTGGGGGAAAGAAGAAGACGCTGGAGTGCTCTCAAGTCTGCGTACTCAATGAGGGCTTGGATTATTATGGGTGATTTTAACATTGCGAGGAGTCCTAGAGAAAAATCTGGAGGTAGAAGCATTAATTGGCTTGCGGCTAAGGAGTTTCATGAAGTGATCGATGTGATTGAGGTTAATGATTTGAAGAGCAAAGGGTGCTAATATAATTGATCCAACAAATATGAAGGGAGTGCTTGTATCAAATCTCGGTTGGGCAAGGCTCTTGTCAATCTTGATTGGCGTTGTAAGTTTGCTGCTTCTGAGGTTGAGTATTTGTGTCCTAGGATCTCTGATCACTCTCCTGCTTTGGTAAAGATGTTTCAAGACTATGACAAAGTTAGTGTCCCCTTTAAATTCTATAACTTTTGGGTTGAAAACCTGGTTTTGCTGAACTGATTTAGCAGGCTTGGGGAAAACAGATTTGCGGCACCCCTATGTTTATTCTGGTGTCTAAGCTGAAAAAGTTGAAGCTTCTTCTCAAGACTTGGAGTAGAGCCAAGTTTTCTGACCTAGATAGGAGGATTGAGTGCACTAAGAGAAGACTTAATGAGGTTCAGCCTGAACTCAATTGACCTGAACTGCTCTACACTGGGGAGAGAAGAGAAACAGCCTAGTAATACATATAAAGACCTGATTGGACAAGCTGAAGCTATTTGGAGGCAGAAATCTAGAGTTCAGTAGCTTGACAAAGGTGATAGTTATTCTAAGTTTTTTTGTAACTCTATGGTGAAACACAGGGACAATATCAAGCTTGTGAGCCTCTCTGATGCTAGCGGGTACTACCACTCAGATAGAAGTAAGATTGCTGACCTGCTGATTCAGCACTTTAAATCTACTATTAGGGAAGCTTCTTCCTTCTCCGAATCTCCTGATAGAGAGAATGTGTTGGGTGAAGGTATTTGTTATGATGTGGGTGTTGAGCTTATTAAAGACATCACTATGGAGGAGGTGAAGGAGAGTAATTTCTCTTTCCCTAATTACAGGGCTCCAGGGCCTGATGGATACACTGCTTTATTTTTTAAAGCTACTTGGGAGATCATTGGGCGTGATGTCTGCTTAACTATCCTTGATTTTCAAGAATGGCCAGATGTTGAAGCAAATCAACCATACCATTCTTACTTTGGCACCTAAAAGTAACAATGCCTTGTTTGTTACTGATTTTAGACCTATTGCCTGTTGGAATGTCATCTACAAATGCATATCTAAAATCTTGGCCAACAAACTCAAGCCTTAGCATTGCTCCCTCATTGGAGATTATCAGTCTGCTTTTGTGCCTAGTAGGAGGATCACTGATAATATTAGCCTTGTTCATGAACTTCTACACGAGTACCACCTTAATAAGGGTCCTGCAAGGTGTGCTCTCAAGCTTGATATCAAGAGTGCCTATGATTCTATGAATTGGAGCTTCATAAAGAATATACTTATCACATGGAGATTCCCAAGTAAGTTTATACATTGAATTATGTCTTGTGTTTCATATGCTTCTTATTCATATCTTTGAATGGTGGCCTTGTGGGGTTCTTCTGCGGGAATAAAGGGCTTAGACAGGGTGATCCCTTATCTCCCTATATATTTGTTATGGTGATGAAAGTATTGGCTAGGAATATTCAGTTGAGGTCTTCTGATCTGAGTTCTATGCACCACCTGGGTGGTCAGACAGATAATATAACTCATGTGTGTTTTGTTGACGACCTGTTTGTTTTTGCACATGCAAATCTGTATAATTTGAACAGTATTTGGGAGGAAATGATTTGGCTATCCATCAATAGTAGCAAAAGTAGAGTGTATTTTTCTGGTGTAAATGATGGGGATAAGGCCTCATTTTCTCAGTTTCTTCAAGGATTATAGTGGATTTCTAGTCCTAATTTTGACTTGTCAAGTCCTATTAGAAAGAAGCTTTTGACATTGTGTGTTTTTTGTTTTTTTTCGTAAGTTTTTTTTTCTGTTTCTTTTTTCTTAACTTATCAACTTGTATCGCGCGATAAATTCAACTTATCGACTCGTATCGCGCGATACTGTCGATAAATTGAATTTATCGCACGATACGCTATATTTTTAAGGTATCCTCGATAATACATAACAGTATCGTATCGATGGTCTCGATACAGGATACGTATCGCGCGATACGATACGATATTTTGATCCATGGCCGGATGTCTGTAAAACAGGAGTTTAAGGGAATTCCATTGGATTGTATTGTCAGGAATTGGTATGAGCTGATTGTTTCTTAGGCAAGAACCCCTAAGAAGATTATGATTTGGAAGGCACCACCTAGGGACTATTTTAAGGTCAATTTCGATGGTTCCTCTTTGGGTAATCCAAGGAGATCAGGGATTGGAGGGGTATCCAGGAATTCGAATGGGTTCATTATGTATGCATTCTCTGGTCTGATCGGTATCGCGGATTCTATCACTACTGAATTAAGAGCTTTGATTGTTGCGCTATCTGAAGCTAGAAAGTTGAACTTGGAGCGATTAATTGTTGAAGGTGATTCCCAATTGGCTATTTTGTGGATGAAAGGTGAGGTTAGCTTCCCTTGGAGATATGCCCATTGGATTAGATTTGCTCGGTTTCTCTCTAATGGTTTGTGCATATCTTTTAGCCATGTGCTTAGATCAGCTAATACTGATGCCGACGCTTAGGCTAGAAAAGATATGGAGAGAGCGTCTTTTGAGGCTGGTATGATGTCAGATGACTAGCTTTGTACAGTTTTCCTTATTCTCTTTTGATCATTTGTATTTTATTTACATTATCTCTTTCTGACTCACATTTCAGGAGTCTATGTTCTGTATTATACTTTGATTATTAATGAAATTGCTGTTAATGATCAAAAAAAAAGAACTTTGGCGATAATCTTATAAAGACTAGTAGTCAAGCTAATGGGTCTAAAATCCTTAATCTCTTTGCCCCGGTCTCTTTCGGGATTAACACCAAAAATGTAGCATTAGTAGCTTTGTGCACAATCCTGTTGTTGAAAAATTCATCAGAAACTTTCTGCAAGCCCTCCTTCACCACCTTCCAATTACACTGGTAAAAGCTAATCGTGAACCCATCAAGGCCAAGGGCCTTATCACAAGCCAGTTCCCACACAAACGCCTTAATCTCCTCCTCAAAACCCCTTTCCAACCAAAGACTCTTGCCTACATACAAGCACCCCTCCTAGGGTCCATCAATTTGAAATTGAAAACTTTTTTTAATCTGTACAGGTTAGAAAAAAAATCAGACAGAGCCCTCCTAATATCCATGTCAGACTCAAACACAATATTTAGTTAGCTTATGACAAAGGAAGTCAACGCATTCAGAAAATACAAGAATTCCCGTACTTCTAACAAGCATCAGGGACTGAATTAAGTAATTTGCATAAGGAAAAAGAGAAAATATATATAACATACAGAAGCAGGAGGCTTATGGAAGTGAGGATAAGGGCTCTTAGCTTGAGCCAGTTTTCAGCTTAAGAACCATCACACTGCTACTAAGCATCATATTCAGACAAACACTATTAAGGTCTATGTTAATACTTCAATCTACGTGATAAATAAAATGCTACGGTGTTATCAAAGAGAAATGTGAGAGATGACGCATGTAGTTAAGCATCATATTCAGACAAACACTATTAAGGTCTATGTTAATACTTCAATCTACGTGATAAATCAAATGCTACGGTGTTATCAAAGAGAAATGTGAGAGATGACGCATGTATTATATTTATTTCATTTAAGAACACCTGGAAAAATAAAAAAAAAAAAAAAAAAAAAAAAGAAGAAGAAGAAGAAGAATATAATACCATCCACCACTAAAAGCTGATCAAAAGATGAGAACTCAAAATGAAATTTGAGACATTTATTTTACATTCTTGATTCCATATTCAGCATCTGAAGCAACAGCCCCGCTAGATCCTCTTAAGATGAAAAAGACAACAAAGGCATACAGAAGTTCTAGAGGACATGGAAAGTTTTTATGGAGTCCAAGGTAATTGCATAATTAAGTAGCATGCACCAGCCTTGACGGCATTTTCAGCAGAGATGTTGTCTTCATTGTTACATAGAGGAGAGGCTCAAGGTAAATATCAAACAGATCCCACACAACCTTGTATAAAATGCAGTCAATAGGACATCATGTATCGGATGGAAAGGAAAACCACATTAACAATGACTACAATAAGAATTGAAATATCCAGAGCCTCAACCTCTTGGATCACATGCCTCCTAAGTTCCTAATTGTTAAGAGAAAACGTCTTCAAACACCATTTAAGAACCTAAAATAGCTTTCTGCTCAAATGACCCCATCTCCATTAGTCCAATCCCTTGTGTGTAGTATCTTTTTAACCAACAATGAAAAGCACATTATTCCAGGTTTTGGTACCTCAATAGCCGAAATCCCATTCCCATGTAAGCAAGTTTGAACAAGACCTTATGGAAGAAAGGGTTTTATGAAGCACATATAATAACAACAAAATCATAAAATAAATGGTCATTAGTCAGCTTGAAGCTCAAAATGTCGTATTTCAAGAGCAATCTAATTGTATGGTTGCATAAAGGTAAGAAACCAAGAAAGAGAGAAAGAGAGAGAGAGAGAGAGAGAGAGATAACATGAGGCTTTGCAAGATTTTAAGAGGAAAAGACCAAATCCAGCATACCTTATCAGTATTTAGCCACGTCACATACTCGACCAATCCACCAGCATAGAAGTACTCATTATATTGTGTTTTCTCTGGATTGTTATCCTCTTGTTTCAGAGTGATAGAAAGCTGTAGAAAAAGGAAACAACAACACTCAAGACGCTACCATAATAAGATAATGAAAAGTTCATCAAGGAATCTCAATGAAACTGATCAAGGATAATGATCCATCTAGGGAAGGAAATAATGACAAAGTAACACAGAAAGAATATTTGACACAATTTTATGCTTTGAAAAGTAATAACAGAAAGTGCATAATAGAATAAAGAGGGCCAAGCACTATGTATATGAAATGCACACGATGAGGCTACAAGGCTAGCACCTTTTTTACATGGACCAGGTGCAAGGGTCAGTGCTGGTATCAAATCCATTTAACCACATATCTAATAACATTGGGAGTCAGCTAAGAAGAATCCGAGTCAAATATGGGTAAAGAGTGATGTACCATTCCTCAAAATATAAAACTTCAAAGTACCATACCCACAAAAAAGAAGCAAATTATATGTATCCACAACAACAACAACAACAAAATGCTTTATCCCAACTTGGGCTTCGCAGCACAAACCCTGTTCTGCCGTCCCAATTGTAATATACCTACATATATATACATAAATGAAAGTGCTTTCAACTTCTGTTGAAAGCAAGATCTGACCACCCTTCAAAAAGAAAATAGCAGAGAGAAGAAGAGTGACCAACCTTTTACTTTGCCTTTGAAACCTAATGCAAATAGCCACGTATTCTCAAACTTGAAATGATCTTTTGAGGGGGAATATTGTCCTAGGACCAAAGGCCTATTATCCGATATTAGATTGGCTAATACCTACTAAATCATATATGGACAGCAAGCATCCCAATCTTTAGAAAGCAGTTAAAGGTCCAATCGCGCAATGTAAGCTTGTTCTGTCTGTTTGACAAAGTGAACCAATCCCCTTTCAGATCCAGATTAACAAGTATGTCCCTCCGAATCAGGTCTCAGAAGCTACTTATGCTAGCATCGAAGTTGTCCCTCTCACTATGCAGATTTTGCGTTTGAAACTGAACCACACTGAAGTCCCTATACCACCAACCACCCACACGACCTATAAGCGTCAGAAACCTCCTCTAGCTCAGATCTCCGACTGCACCAACCATAGGCCCATACACAGTGGAAACAGACCACTAGAATTTCTCAGAACAGCATGTATGTCTACAATAATATGCCAATAGAATTACCCCAGGACTGCCTTCAATGAGATATAAACCATCACATTGATAATTCCAAAAACGAGTCTCTGAAAAGAGTCCCTTTTCGTACAAGTCCTAAAGAGCATGAAGAATTGAGTAAACAGGTTAATGAATTGTTGAAGGGTTACAAACAGGAGAATATAGTTCCTTGTGCATTTCCAACTTCGCTAGTACCTAAGAAAGATGGTAGGTTGACCCAAGTCATTGACAGAAGCCATCATAAGATAATTTTGGAATACCATTCTCCCACCCCTTGCCAAGATGATATGTTAAACCAATTGGCAGCTACACAAATCATTCCAAAATTTATTTGAAAAATGTGTACCATCAAATTCGCATTCAGACAGGTGATGAATAGAAGATCATGTTCAAGACGCAAGAGGGGTTATGAGTGGTTGATGCTGCCATTCAGTTTGGCAAACGCTCCAAGCATACTCGTGCATAAAATGAATCACGTGTTGAAATCATTTATTGGCCATTTTGTAGTTGTCTATTTCAATTATATCCTTGTATACATCAATTCCATCGACATGCAAAAGCAATTTTACGGGAGGTGTTGAGCACTTTACAAAAGGATATCTCTATGACCACCTTGAGAAATGTTGTTTCATGAATGAATACATATCTTCTTGGATTATGAAGTTTCATCTGGACATGCTCGTACTGATCAGTCAAAAGGCGAAGGGAATCCTTAATTGGCCCAATCATAACGTGCATGATGTTCAAAGTTTTCACGGTCTAGCTTCCTTTTATCGCTGGATTATTTTCAATTTCAACTCTATAAAGGAAACAGATTGCATGAAAAAGCCGTACTGAAATGGAAAAGCAATCAGCATTAGTGGGATTAAAGTAGTAACTTGTAAGAGGCACATATTTTGGAATGTGGGACTGACACAATGAAGAGATTAGAGTTGATAGATATAATGAAGAGGAGATTTAATATAATGTTTATATGAAAAAATATGAGTGAAGCGACGGCGACAAGTAAAGCGGCAGCGACGAGCAAGACAGCGGCTTCGAGCGAGGCGATCTCGTACAAAGGGGTTCTTCTGCGCAACTTGGGTTCTGGTAGGTCCTCTCTTAAAGACCGCAGGAAAGGGAAGGAGTCCTCTCGTGGATCTGGTTTGTACGGATTTCGAGAAGTTGTTCAAGTGCAGAGGAAGGTTTTCTGCTTCGAGGGTTTCTCGAACAATCACGCACATTTTCTCCGCATCTAAGAGAAGAGCAGGGGCAGAGTATGTTCCATTACATTTCAAGACGGGGCTTTTGTTTGGCTGGGCAGTATTTTTCAGAGAGCCAAAGGTAATGGCGGTAAGGGTGTTGGGGTCTTTCAGGCAAGGGTGACAAATACTTTTTGCTGAGATGTGCAAGAATAGTGGAGGTACCTTCTTAAAGTTTTCTATTGTGTTCAAGAAAACAAACATTAGGGCTTTGTTTTTTCCTAAAGTTCAGGCGTTGAAGAGTTGGGAGTATGCCATTCTTGCTGGGAATTGAGCCACGAAAGGGGGTTGGAATCGTTTCAGCGTGATATCAGAGTCAATTAAGGGGAATGATATTCAGCTTTTAAGTATTGTTGGGCTACCGACATTGTCAGGTTACAGGTTGTGATGGTTAGTTGTGAAGTGCATGATTTCATGAGATGATATTTACTTGATGTTTACTATAAATGATAGTAGACCAACTTTTTGAAAGGTTGTTATGCAGTGGTATGTATACTGAGGTTGGCCTATGTAAATGAATGGTCATCTTGGAAATTGTGGAAGGACATAAAAGATGCCCATGGTGTGTGCCCACTTTCATGAGAGATGCATGAGAAGGGTTACCACCAGAGGAGGTAATGATTTGATTCAGACATGTTATTGATATCTTTGCATTCATGTCATAATTGTAGGATGGGGAGTGTTAAGTGATCTTGTGGAAGAAATAATGTTTGGGGGCTTCCACATGGTTAGAGCCACTAGGGCTTGGTTTCACCTTGGGTTGAGATCCTTGCAAGTAATTAGGATTTGATCCGCACCTTGGGTTGCGATTCCCCAAAAATGATTAGGGTTTGGTTCTTACCTTGGGGTTATAGATATTCTCAGAAAAAGAATTAGGAGGTTTACCTGAATTGATACAAGAGGATTAAAGTTATTCACGTGACCTTAACACAAACCTGAGTACAGTTCATGCACCAGAAATAGGTTCATGTGCTACATTATCTGCATTTCATCTCTTGTGTGACCCATGTGATTGATTGCATTTCCATAGCACTTCATCCTCATTATTTCTCATCCTCTCTTTTGGTATCATTATTATTATGGCTATCATTTCTTCATTCTATGGCTGTAATTCTTATTCCCCACATTAAGCTGAATGATGCTTAATGTTTATCATTGTGTCATTTTTTTTTTTGATGAATAATGAAGATAGTGTAAATAAAGAGAAAAATGTACATAGCTATTAGGCCACAAAGAAGTGGACAAACAGCCGCAAGAAAAACATCAAAAACAAAAGACAAAGAAAACAAAAAGACGAAGGTACAACGCCTCAAAAGTGGAAAAAACTAAATCGCCTCATCCACGAGCTCAATCGGCACAGCCCTGCTAAAGAAGACTCAGTGACAGATCCTTCTCTAGCCAAACGATCCACCAACCCATTGGCACTTCTGAGAACATGTTAAAAGTTCAAGTGTATGCCCTCCCCAAGCGAAAGTGCCAACAAGAAGGAATGACAAAGTCTCTACTAATTACATCTCTCCCTCATCCAAGAAATGACAACACCTAAATCCCCCTCCAGCACCAAATTTTGGAACCCCCGACTCCTAGCTTCCCTCAAGCCCATAAGCAAAGCAAGTAACGCAACCCTCATTGAGTTTCCCTCCCCAATCGGCCCAATGAACCCATATAAAACACATCTTGTATGGTCCCTGAACACTCCCCCAACCCCAGAAGGACCCGGGTTCCCACAGAAAATCCATCAAAATCCAGCTTAATCAAACCCGCAACAGGAGGAGACCACCCCGCCCGAACCTAGACATATGAAATACGAAGCAGCACTACTAAGCTCCAATCTATTATCACAGACAAAACTGATAGCCATCTGAATTCCTCCCTAAATATCACCAATGAAATAGCTGAAGTAGAGGCACTATCAACAATAGACTGAGTGCTATGTCACCTATCCTTGAAGATTCTAATGTTTCTTTCCCTCCAAATGTCCCCAAAAACCGCAAAAAATAGAGCCCTGTCTAACAACCTTCCACACTTGCCCATCCAAGGGAACCACCATTGTCCAAAAAGAGACTGAGCATCAAAGGGCAGCACAAAAGACACTCACCATTTCAAAAAAGGTAGACCAAATCTCCCTAGCAATATTCCAAGGAATAAAAATATGATCAGCCGATTCCTCCATCTTCCTACACATAAAACACATCTGAGGGGAAATACGAAGGGATTTTCACCTCCTCTGAAGAACATCCCGAGTCTTAATCCTCCTATGTAAAACCAACCAAACAAAGGTCCTAACTTTAGGAGGAACATCCAACTTCCAAAGATAATGAAATGGGGCCGAGAGCATGGGAATAAAAGAAGCCACCCTCAAAATAGGAAAAAATGAGCGAGACGAAAACACACCCTGACTATCAAGAGACCAAATTCTGCGATCAGCACAAGAGGGGTCAACACAAACATCCTGGAGGGCCACAAAAAGAGAAGACAGCTCAGCAACAACAGTCGGCTTAAGATCCCGTCTAGACTAAAGATTCCATACACTCCCAGAGGGGGGCCAAGAAAGAATATTAGCCACCACACCATCCTTATCAGAGGCTAATCTGAACAGACGGGGATAAAGGTTAGCCAAGATATCATCAAGCCACCAAAGATCCAACCAAAATCTAACTCTAGACCCAGATCCAACTAAGAACCGAGAATAAGAAAAGAAAGATGGGGCAAGGTTGAAAACCGCTTTCCAAAGACTGAACCCGGACACCCTCCATCGTGGATTAATATCCCAACCATTCTCATGAGAACCATACCTGCTATGAATAACTTTTCGCCATAAATTGTCTTTTTCGATGCAAAAACACCAAAGCCATTTCCCAAGTAAAGCCATGTTCCTGGCAGCAATATTTCCTAGATTAATACCCCCTTTCTTTTTCGCATAACACACCACATCCCATCTAAGCAAATGCTCCTTTTTGCCAAAACCTCCCTTCCCAAAGAAAATCTCTTTGATATTTTTCAATAATTTTGACCACCTTACCTGGACATTTAAACATAGAGAGATAAGAGACTGGAATGTCAGCAAGGGTGGACTAAATCAAGGTAATCCTACCATCAAGAGACAAGTAATTCATTTTCCGGGTGGCGAACCTAGACTCCACTTTCTCAATCACAGGGGTCCACAACTGAGGCGATCTATGGTTACCACCCAAGGGCATCCCGAGATAAGTGATGGGAAACTCTTCAATACAACATTATAGAGCATCAGCAATAAAAATCATATGCTCGTCCTGGACCCCTATACCAGAAACCGTACTCTTATCAAGGTTAACCTTCATCCCCGAAATCATCTTAAAGACTGATGATACATTTCACATGAAAAATCTGCTCCTCTGAAGTCTCGATAAATAAAATAATGCCATCCGCAAATTGGAGGTGGGACACAAGGATTCTATACGACCCAACCTGAAATCCTCTAAAAATACTCCTGGCTTCCGCAATCCTAAGGAACGAGTTAATACATTGCTGACTAGGGTAAAAAGGAAAGGAAACAAAGGATCTCCCTGACGAACACCCTGAGAGGATGGGAATAGGCCCTTGACACAACCGTTAATAACGAAAGAGAATTGCACATTCTTTACACACCCTCTCATCCATTTACACCATATCTCCCCAAACCCTGTCCATTCCAAAGCAGAATCCATGAACTCCCATTCTACCCTATCATACGCCTTTTCCAAGTCCAATTTACAAACCACACCCGCTTCCCCAGATTTCCTCCATTCATCCACACATTCATTGGCAATAAGGATACAATCAAGAATCTGGCGACCTCAAATGAAGGCACTCTGGATCTGGAAAACCACATTATCTATAACAATCTTTACTCTAGAACCAAGAATTTTGCAATAAATTTATACAAACTAGTTGTAAGGCTGATAGGTCTGAAATCGCGTCTATCCTTAGCCCCTTCCTTGGGAATTAACCCCAAAAAGGTACCATTAGTAGCTTTGTTAATAATCCCAATAGTAAAGAACTCCTCCATAGCCTCAACCAGTTCACCCCATAATCAAGTCCCAAAAATCCTGAAAAAAGGCAATTGTGAGCCCATCCGGACCCGGTGCTTAATCCCTACTCAAATCCCAAACCGTCGTTTTAATCTCTTCTTTCGTGAAAGGTCTTTCCAGCCAATCTGCTTTTGATTGTTCCAATCTAGGCCCCTCGATATGATTTAGATCAAATTTGAAGGACTGATCCGATGTATACAACCTCGAATAGAAAGAAGAGAAAGCCTGCTCAAAATCCTCAACTCTATCCACCGTTCGCCCTTCCATTACCATACTACCATACTATGAATTTGATTTCTCCTTTTCCTCCCATTTGCCACTTTATGAAAAAAACTGGTATTCCCATCTCCCTCTTTAAGCCAGATAGCCCTAGACTTTTGTCTCCAATAAATTTCCTCTTGCTTCAAAAGAATATCCAACTCCCCTTTCACCCTAAGTCTAAGCCCTCCATCATTCGGATCAAGGCCATCCACAACCTCCTTTTTATCAAGTTCCTCGATATCTCTCAACATCTTATTTTTTTCTCTCTCTAATATCGCCAAATACTTCTTTATTCCAACCTTTGATACTATCCTTCACAAACTTTAGATGTTTCAAGAATCTAAAACCCACCCATCCTTCCGTACCCCTAGGAAGATCTTCCACCAATCCTCCACCTTTTCATTAAAACCCAGATGCAAAAACGACATATTCTCAAAACGGAACGGAAAAGGGCCAACACTCTAGTGATCAATGGATATAAGAATTGGGTAATGGACAGACACGGGACTCAGAAGAACACATTGAGATATTAAGGGATAAGGTTCATCCCACCCCATTGAAGGGAGAACTTTGTCTAATCTGAAGCACACTAACTTGGATTGCATGTTGGACCAAGTAAATTCTGCCCCTCCAAGAGGATAATCAATCAATTCATGATCCCCAGTGAAACTATTAAAATTCCTCATACTACGAGAGATTCTGGTCCTCTCTCCCATTTTCTCATTCATCGTTCTAACCACATTAAAATCACCCACAAGACTCCACGGTATAAGGCAAGATCGCCCCACATTACCCAACTCAACCCAAAAAGCTTCCCTCATGTTGGCTCGATTTGGACCATAAACCCCAACAAGGATCCATTCAAAGCCATCATGGACATTTTTGAACTTAATAGCAAGAGAATACTCCACCACTGGAAAGACCTCACCACAGACCGACATTACATCCCAAACAATCAGGATGTCACCTCACAACCCCGAAGACCCGACAAACCCCCACTTCCAGTTCCTATCACCCCACAACTTCTCACTAACCTTCTATCAATTGTTTGTTTCTTGGTTTCCTGAATCACCAAAAATGTCTGTATTCAACCAACTACCGAGATCTCTAACCGCTCTTTTCTTGTCCTCCCCACCCAAACCTTTAATATTCTAGCTTAAAATCTTCATTAAAAACCTTCAAGGCCTTCTACTCAACCCAAAAACAATCTTAAGAAACCCATTCTAAGGCCCCCGTCCATTATTATAGCTTTGACTATCCAGACTCAACGCCCACCTACATTTCCGAAAATATTGAACCACTTCCTTGGAATTAACCGTTCGCCCAGTTCTATCAGACGCTTCAATCCTAAGCATATTATAGACTTGCTCCATCCCACTCCACACACACCTCTGGACCACACCTACAATCTAACTCAGTTGAACCTCCCCCTCCCTAGGTTCAATCCAAGAAACACTGCTGCCATGAGCATACCTTAATCTTTTGGAAAAGGGCACTAGTACTTCAGCATTCGAAAGGTCAATTATCTGCAAAGAATCACAGCCAGCAAGATCCACACATAATAAATTGCGAAAACATTCACTATAAGAGGAGAATAAGGTCAAACCTTGAGAAAAGAGAAGGATACGCCAACCACGAGGAAAGGATCAACCACCGACCGCTTATGAGAACTATCACTCAGAACGAGGTTATAGGAGAAATAACACCCGTACTTATTTCAGGAGATTGTGGCATTTTGGCATTCGGTTTGCAGAGATTTTATGAGAACTGTTAGCAGTTCCTCCCTAGTTTTGGGGCATGAAGTGTGGGGATTTCTTGACTGCGTTTTCGCCTTCAAATCAAGCTTCTTTAATTTCCTATCTTGGTGTATTATATTCCGTCTATATGCTAGCTGCATTAAAAGTCTAATAAAATAATACTTCACTTTGGGAAAATGATCCTTTCCAAGATAAAAAATGACGTGTACTAGCCCTCCTAAACTTCCAACAAATAAGGATATCCACCAAACACCTAGACATCACCCAGTACAAAACATGCCCAAACAATGAGACAAGAAAGCATGTGATTCACTGAATCTGATTCGGAGCTGACGTACACATCCATTGGACATTACCCACTTCCTCTCTCTTGTACGTTCTATTGTGAAGATTGTATCAAGTGCAGCCGTCCACATAATAATAAAAAAGTAAACTATAAAGCCTCCTAAATAAACATGTTGAAATGAAGCTTGGAACTAATGAAGTACAGGCCAAGAAAAAAAACATTGAAAATGCTGCATTGCTATTTCAAACCCACCTACAATATGCATTAAGTGAGAGATGAGGATCGATTTAAGAGCTTCCGAGAGCTACACTGGAGAATCCACCTGGGAAAGCTATATCTGGTTTATATCATATTTTCCAAAAATGTGTAAGATTTTCAGTTGGGTCAGTTTCGTCTATTCGTTTTTGGTTGGATCCTTGGTGGGGGTATTCCATTTTGGCTTCTAAATTCCCAAGGTATTTTCGTCTGTCCAGTTCTAAGGAATCCCTTGTTTCTGAAGTGCTTAGTTGGTCAGTTTTGGATCTTTCTTGGAATCTTCCTCTCATTCGGGATCCTAGGCTGATTGATATTGACAAATTGGCTTCCATGTTTGATTTACTAAAAAATGTGGTCATCGATGTTAACACACATGATTCGAGAGTATGGTGTCCGGATACTAGTGGGAGTTTTTCCACAAACTCTCTTTGTTCTGTTTTTGTTTCTGATCAGGTTTTTGTTTCTGATCAGGTTTCAATCACTCCTATTTTTTCTACCTCTATTCTTTGGAAAGCCAAGATTCCTCTCAAAGTAAAAGCTTTTACTTGGTTGACTCTTCTGTATCGAATCAACACTGCATATACGTTGCAAAGGAGGAGACCGTTTATGTTGCTGTCCCCCCAGGTATGCCCGATGTGCTTGAAATCCGGGAATCGGTGGATCATCTGTTTGTGGGCTGTAGTTGGGCGTCACGGATTTGGGAGTATTTCATCGTATTAGCAGGTGTTGTATGGGTGAGACCATGCTCCCTTCATTTATTATTTTCTCTATGGTGGTTTCCTTCTCTTGGAAAGAGGGGTCAGATCCCTTTTGAATTGGTGTTCTATGCAAGCCTTTGGGGTATTTGGAGACAGAAACAGCAGAATATTTGAAGATAAGAGAGCTAGTTTGGGAGCTTTGATTGAATCCATTGAGAGTTTGGTGTAATTTTGGGCAAGCATTCTTCCAGAATTTAAAGATGTGTCCAGGTCAGATCTTTCAAGATGTTGAGAAGCAGTGATTCATATGTAGAAGATATGTGTTGGTGTGAGTTGGAGGATGCCTAATTGTTGGCCTTGTGATTCTTGTTTTCCCCACTTGGAGAAACCTTGTATTTTTTTATAAAATCTTTCATTATTCATCAAAAAAAAAGACAGCAAAGACCCATCTCTGACCAAAACATCCCAGACTAACGTCTCTACACTTTCCACCATTTGAGAGGATGACCTTGCACAACGGAACACCAAAAATAAACCAAGAAACGAACCCTATTGCTCCCACTTGAAATCTTACCCGTTTTAGGAAGTTGTCATAAATATGAGTGATTACTGTTGACAAAGAAAAATCCATGCAAACTCCTAAAAGTTACTATCCCATGCTTGAGCCAAAGAATATATACTTCTATTTCCAAGTTCCAACTAACTCCCTCCAATCTAGTCCCCTTTTAAGTCCTTAAAAACATCCTAATCCAATTCAACATCCAAAAGAAGATCCTGTTTTGCTTGAGCATCAATCTCTCACTCATTGCTATCATCTCTCTAACATAAACCCTTCCCAAACGCCACTTGTTCCAAAGCTTTACGTTCTCCTTTAGCACCTCCATTTTTTTGCAAAAGATAATTCTTGGTTTGTCACAGAAAGTTATGGTCTCCCACCACTCCACCCTACCCGAAAAGATATCTTCCCAACCACATTTGCAAATCTAAAAGGAGTGGCCACCATGGCACTCTCCCACCTTCAAGCAAAATATAGTTGTGATACAGTTGTTGTCAGACAAAGGTCTCAGAGCAAATAGATGCTTCACAAACTTGAAACGATCCTCCCAATTGCTAGTAACCTTAAATAAACCCATCTTAGGAACCAGATCCTTTCATCCAGCCAGAGTATTACACTGTCTTCTCTTCATTGTGGAAGCCAATGTAGTGCAATTTTCCCTCTCCCAGCCAATAGCAGCTCCCTTCCACTGCAACCCTCAACATAAGGGTGAACCCATTCACCTGTAACTAAATCCTTACTGGGGTTTTCTCAAGGCTGCTGTTCCTCACAAGGATTCGGATCCATAGAGCTAAGACAAGATGAGAGCTAACACATTGACTGAGACAAAGCAATCACAGAACTCACCTGTGACAATCAAAGTGCTTCTGAGTTCTGATCATGTGTGCATCAAGATGCCATGAATGGATACCCATCAGTTGCTATCAATTCCATGCCTATAGAATAGATACCTACAGGGGTATTCTGGAGCAGTTATAATCCGGCAAAACAGCTACTTCTCTCTTTGAGGACTCATACAGCTTCAATTTTGGAAGGAAATATGAAGTAACAGCTAACGAGCAGCCTCCAGTAGCGCATATCCCCCTTTTGATATGTGTTATAGCAGCGCATATGTTCTTTTTATCCCATATACATCTGTCAGAAGCCATGACTTCGGTTTGCCTTATTTTACACTAGGAAAACATGGTCAAAGCCAAGGTTTTAAGTTTCGATTTCGCCCGAAATTTCGCCCAGGGGGAAATGGCGAAATTTCGCCGAAATTTCGCCAGATTTCGCACTTATTTCAGCGAAATCTGGGAAATACCACCATTTCCCCAAGGGGGAAATGGCGATATTTCGGTGGCATGCCGCCGAAATTTAAAACCATGGTCAAAGCACAACCATTTCCTCCACTAGGCAATTTGAGAGAACAACTTGTGTTATTCATGGCATATAAATAACATGTTCAGCACTCATAAAATGGTCAGATAAAATCAAGATATACATAAAACTTGAACCAAGTGGGTACAGACAAATTTTTAAAATTAGAAAAACAACAAAATTTTAGTGAAAATTTGCTATTAAATTTACCTGGGGGTTTAGAAAAGCCAGCTCCCTAACTCGCCCGGCTATTGTGTTATAGTCAATCTGAATTGCAGTAGTGAATACTGCAAATAACAAAATTATCACATGAATATATAAAAATGAAAAATAAAGGTGACTAGCAAATACAGTGAGGGCACCATCTCAAACATGTGGATCTAACAGAGAAAAACCTTCTCTATCAGGCCAAAACCTGATGCGCGTCCCTCGAAGATCACGTGAATAGTCTGGCAGCACATGGCACATTAGACTTGTGATAGGCTTTCCACGGGAATACTTCTGCTCGTATTCCATTCCATCACGCCAAACAGTAACTTCCAATGTCTGACCACCAAGATTTGATGACATTAGAAAACACTGATGAATCGTGATCTACTGTGCCTGCAAAATTCGGTATGAGAAAATTAACAGGAAATTTGATCTTCCTGTTTTACGTGGGGATACACCCTGGATTATGGGTACAAATCTTGTCAAAGATTTTGATAGCAAAAAATCTTGCTTGCGGTGCTTATGATCCTCGCAACAAAGCACTCTTAAGTACAAATTTGCTTCACAGCCGATTGCTGATACTTTTCTTGTTCATCAAAGAGGAAAAAGAAAAAGAAAAAAAAAAGCCTCAAACACACACAAACAGAGTGGTCTTTTCTTTCTTTTTTTTGTTTCTGGTGGAAAGAGTTTATGCGTGAAACCTCGATAGAGTTCCATAAAATCCATAACACTTCACCTTATTCATTTAGTGTAACTAATGCTTTAGCAACTGGACAACAACACCCATGCAGCACAAAGAAACTTCAGCTTAATGCTTTAACGGCTGTCTAAGAACCAAAGTAAGTATTAAGGGTGGGTCTCAAGATTCCCAACTAGGTGAAGCAATGGCCAAGACATTGCCTTGGTGCCAGAAATGAAGTTAAAAAATAAAGTTACTGTAGGAAAAGAGACCACCTCCGACAAGGCATTCACGACAGATAAGCCCACGCCATGTAGCCCACCAGAAACACTATAACCACTACTCAAACCACCAAATTTGCCTCCCGCATGTAAGACCTGCACATTTGGATTTCGTTGATGACTTGCACTTCTGTCAACTAATTTTCATAACAAAAAAAATGACGGATATATAAGAAAAGGTGTAAGCCCCATGCACAAGCCTAAAATGGCATTTATAAATATAAATTAGAAGGCATAAAATGGCATTTATAACATTTTGACCAAACAAAGAATTATTTACAAGCACCACAGAATGGATTGAATTGGTGATGCAGGATTTGAAACCATACAATTTTGACTGAAGACGATAGTTTTTGATAGGCTGGAATGAATGAATAGGATTATGCTGTCAACCAACTAGTTGGAACTTGGAAAAGGCATTGTATATGGATTCAATTATTACCATGACAGAAGCCATCTTCAAGCCCCCTACATGGATCAAATTTGTTAAATCCACGAATGCAGAGGCAGATTCATTGAATGCCATACTTTGGACTCCGGTTAAGAGGCTGGTTTTATCATTCACGTATTAATAACGATCTGCGCTCACAATTTGGCAGTAGACCACACTCTTAGCAGTACTAGAAGTTAGCCAATTCCTTATATGAAGTAGTGTAGTAAGAGCCTTCCATGTATTGTGCAAATCACTTTCCCAGAATTTGTACCAATATTCATCCATGGTTTTAAATTTCAGTGACATGTTGCAGCAAGCTGCTGCGAAATGTAGCCATTTCCAATGTTCGCAGCACGAAATGTGAAGGGAAATCGACATTTCCCTTCATTCCACCGACTTTTCTATGTTACTTCATGTCAAAAACATGGTGGAAATTTTCACCCTTTAAAAGCCATGTTGAGAGAAATGTCGCCACATTGCTGCGACATTTCTCTTCTTCTCTATTCTGCTTCCTTTTTCAAGCCCAAACCCCTTATAAACCCCATTTTCATCACTTTTTGTGAATGTTTTGTAAATAAAAAATACTCTAACAAATCAATATGCTATGAATAAAGAATGTAAACCTTGTTATTTTAATAACAAAAGTAATTAATTTGACCAATTACTCATTCAAGTAATTGGAAATCAGCTAAATATATAATCAGCTTTTAGATTTAAAAATAATTAAACCGTACTACAAGTATGAAAAAAAAAAAAAAATTTGATCAATAACAGCAGGGGGTCGTTTCTCAAAATTACTTCGATAATCAATGAATCCCGCCATC
>JAUPMG010059451.1:15433-42439 GCA_031762675.1 Pachysandra terminalis | reverse complement strand
CGTAATTTTGAATCGTAAATTTTGAAGGAAGATAAGAAAAAATTAAGGTGTATAAGTTTTGCTTAAAGTTGAGTTTGCTTTGTTGAGAGAAAATATATATCGTGGTTGGGATGACTTACCAGAGATTAATGGCATTCCATACTGACTTGCTAATGAGCGCGACTTAATTGCCAAAACTTTGATTACAATTTTGATATTAACTAAAATGAATTCTTAAGTTTGCTCTTCAATTCACGTGCAATGTACTTGCATTATTATTAGTATGTATGTATATATATATATATATTCTATTTTAATTTTTTTGTTGCCTTTTCATTTAAATTTGGGCCGACTTGAACCCAACCCGAACTCAACAAATCAAGTACGGGCACAATAGATTTAGTTTGAATTCGGGTCGGTTGGGTTCGGGTCAGCTAATTTTAGTTTGGAACGAGCTCAAACTTAGTAGAACCTAGCCCTGTTTACAATTCTTCATGCAAGGCACGAGGTGATACACAGAGTGTTATGTGGTAAATGAGTTGTTGTATCTTAAATGGGGTATTTAAAATTTTGCTTAACCAGGTACTCTAGGGTTAATGAGTTGGGTTTGGGTTGACAAGTTTTAAGACTATGGTAAATCCTAAACCCAAACCCAATCCAAGTAATATATGGGTAAATCATAACCTATGTAATTAGACAGGTGGTAAAACCAATTTCTTAAACTTTTGCTTTTCCATAATTTTGTTTTATTGATTTTAAACTTGTGTCCTTAGTAATATGAATTATATAATAAAAGGTTGTCTAATTATTATGTAATTAATTATTTCTTTATGAAATTTTTTCTCATTTACTTTCAGTTTTTTACTAAACCAAATGCTTGAATTTTTAATATCATTATTACCCTTATTCTTTATGTATAATTACTAAATAATCAGTATTAAACTCATATGAACAAGAACGTATTTTAGATATTTTAATTAATGACTTCATTTGGGGCTAAAAAATTAATAAGTAATAAACTAGAACTATATATAAATCCAACGAATTAGATTATTTAGTTTAATATTTTGACATACTATCAAAGCAAAAACAGTATTGAACAAAAATTTCATGTTACAGAGTATTCATAGGCTATATAGAAGATCTTTTTGACAGGGATATTGATCTCAAAAATTTTGTGTGAAATTTCTCTAGCCATGTAGAGGGATATTTTCTTTCAATTCTAGTTATTAATAAATCAAAACTCTAATAACTGATGTTGATGAAATCATTAATAGCGTTCAAGCATTATGCTATTGAAAGACGACTGATTTAGCTAATCTTTGTCCTAGACAAGATTATCAAATCATGAATCAAATGAAAATCTTTCGGGCCCACTTAGAATCGAATCGTAATTTTGAATCATAAATTGTAAGATTCATAGTAGTTTCAGTAGAAGTAAGGTTTTGGGTTTCTTTTTTTCTGATTTCTCTTAAGAGAATTTTTTTTATTGTTTAAAATAAGCGAATAATACTTTATGTATATTTAATTATTTTAGAGTACTATATTCTATATAAACAAGGATCAAACCAGGAAAGAGAAATTTTAGTGGCATTTGGATGGAAGATGTTTGTGGAGTCAAATTCACTAAATGCAACGGGATAAAGTTCTTTATATGTTCACCACATGTTAGACTTTATGACTTAAAGAACCTTATTATTGGTGCTTGCTTAATAGGACAAGCTTAAAGAATAAAATAACATTAAAACCCAAAGAACTGAAGAAGCATAATTCTGGTGAAGTCCACTATAACAATGTAAATAAACAAGTAAAGACGTCTCTTTCTTTTTATATTTCTTTCTCATCGTGATATAATGATGAATGATAATTGTTCCTTCATGTTTTATTTATTTCTAAATATGTATTCAGTTAAAAAGTGCACTTGGGACTCTTGCAAGCGAAGGATTTATAGTTGTTAGTGGTTGCACTATGGAACAAAACATAAGATTAGAGAAGCAAAAAAATCAAGAAACCTATGTTACATGCAACAATATGACATATTTTAGCATTAAATATTAGTGACCATTGATAAGATCAAGTGTTTGTCGTGCAATGGGCTTGTCATCGAAGGAAGAGAAAACTTGAACAAGCAAAGATATGAGGTGGTGAGCATGGAAGGTACGAAAGTTTTGAAGGAATGTAGGGTTGGAGATAGCTTCAGAGAGCTTTGAGAGTGCGTAAGATGTACATAAGGAGAGCTAGAGTTTAGTATATCATCAAAAACATGTTTGTAAGATTATTTGAAATTTATTTTATATAATTTTTGAAGAAACTCAGCCTAGATAGATTTCGATTTGCCAATTAATTAATCATTGGATGAAGTCTAGTTTGTTTGATGATAATTAAATCAAAAAATATAATCAAACTATACACGAGTTATACATATTTTTCATTTATCTATTACTTAAAACTAACTTTAAATCTTTTTTATTTCAATTTATTGTTTCACGTGCGTTAGCATTATTACTAGTTAGTATTAAAATGTCACATTTTACTATTTATCATTGTGAAATTCTTTTTATACTTTTTAACAAGTTCTCCTCATTTTCACCCGAGTTGGGCCGGATGAGGTCCACATTAGACCGGGTTCTACATTTTAAACCATTGATATAAACTCTAGAAGGCGCTTCTGTGTACGCGCAATTCACGTGGTTTAATTATTTTATTTTTATTTTATTTTTTTTTGAGAAGGGGTAATGAATATTTTACGTAACCGCTTCGACTAAACGCGTGCCCTCTAGGTTGTCTCTGCTATCGCTGTACCGTACACATCTCAGCTTTAAAACCAGGAGAGAAAAAAAAACCCTCGAACCAGCAAAATATATAAATCTGTTCCCTCCCTTCGTTGGGAAAGCTTTTACAGCAAAAAGATCTCTCTATTCTCCGACTCTCCGATTATCCGGAGTCGTTTCTCTTCAATCACCGTCCGATAAGTCTCATGATCTGAGCTTCTTTGCTCAAAACGATTCGATTCTACCATGTCCATCCGTTTTAAATTCAGGAGTTCCGTCAACTTCGATTCCGTCGACATCAACGGTCTCCCTGCAATCTCAGTTCGAGATCTGAAGACAAAGATCGTCGAGCACAAGAACTTGAAGATTTGCCAGGATTTCGATCTCGTCGTCTCCGATGCTGATACAGGAGAAGGTACTTTTCTTTCGATTTGATTTGCGTTCGTGAGCAATTCTGCTCATCTATGCTTCTTTAAGCTGTTTTTTTTTTTTCTTGTAGCTTGATTGTTTATATTTCTTCTTGAATCTAGAATACGGTGACGAGAATGCTCTTGTTCCGTGTGGCTCGAGTGTAATTATCAAGAGAGTACCTGGAGGATCGACGCCTTCTGCTTTGTAAATTTTCTATCCCTAATTTAGTTTCTGCAGACAAATCGTTCTGATGCATTATTTTTTGATTATTGTTTTATCCAATCTGCAGACAAATTGCGCTGTTTCAAATTCTCTATCCTTAATTTAGTTTCTAAGGCCACGAGGCTTGGATTTGATTAGTGCATAATAAAGATCATGATGATATATGAGCAAATTTTTTAATAATTAATTTCCGACACTAGTGAACTTTTGAGATATTAGAAACATGTTTGAGATTTTGTTCTAGAGCTCGGAGGATTAAGGACCCTGCTTTCTTGATTGGAAGTAGCAGGTATGAAATAGGAAAAAAATTCTATGCGCGAGATGGCGAGATTACCCCACCCAGTTATTTTCTGCCATGTAGACTAGTGGCAGAAAATACTCCGGTTAATGCGGAAGCCAGTTTAGGTTTAAGGATCCAGATCTTCTTAGGTTAATAATCGCCTGTTAGTTGATTTGAAACTAGTTAGAATGCGACACGTGGGATAAAGTGCCTTACTACAGTAAACTTGAAATTTTCAAGCTCAAAAATCGAAGACAAAGACTCCATCATTAATAATGGTGTGACACTTTATCCCACGTGTTGCATTCTGTTTCGAATCAACTGACAGGTGATCTTAACTTGAGAGGATCCGGTTCCTAGGTTTAATGTCTTCTTGGGTTTTAGATCGATACGTTGCAGCAGGGCATAGAATTTCTTCCATGAAAAAGACTAGAAGAGAAATAAATATATTCGAACTTTCCACGTGTTGCTTACAAGAGTGATGTTGTTTCAGATTTAGCGTAGTCTGACTTGTGTATGTTGTGTATACTGAGGATGATATTTGAACTTCATCATCACAAATATATATATATATATATATGTGTGTGTGTGTGTGTGTGTGTGTGTACATATATGTATAACAGAAAATATTGGCTTATCATTAATATTCATGTCAATATGATATACGTTAACTGATGCTGCAGTAAATAAATGTTCCCCTTGGTAGATCTTCTAAAAAGTAAACAATTTTTTTTAGGTTGTCTCAGAAATTGACCAGCATGTATCTCTCCCGATGAACAGTGGGATTTGAGGTTTATGGGGAGGATTTTCATATTTGACCTTATAGTCTGAAATAACGGGGCCTTGATATGTGAATAGTTATCAATAAAAAGGTTGTTTATCTTTTACATAGGAGCCTCTTTGGCTATAAAAGGCACACCATGCTGACTATTAGAGAATACTTTAAATGGCATTTGCTTGCTTTCAACAAATTTAAGCTTTTAGAGTTGGTGGTTCCTAACAGGGTATAAAAGATTAAGCTTTTAGAGTAAGTGGCTCTTAACATGGTATCAGATGGAAATTTTTTATTTACCGATCAAAAACAAAAACATGGTATCATAGTGGGAGGTTGAGTGTTCGAATCCCATGGGGTATGTGTTGTGTTTGTGTGTTTGTGTGTTTGTTCTCCCACGGACGTGTTGTTTCCGTGTGGGGTGTAAATGTCTGCCTCAGTACCCTGTGTTCTCCCTCAGATGTGTTGTTCCCGTGCGGGGGGTATTGAACCACGTGATATACATTGTTGTGCTGTTCTCTAACAGCTTAAACCCTGATACCTTGTTAACAACCACATACTCTAAAAGCTTAAGCTTTTAGAGTAAGTTATTCTTAACATTTCTCAATGAAGCACATTCTTTATTTGTTAAGTGATTATATTTACAAGGCAATAAATCAGCCTGGTCAATTCTTAAAGTAGTAGTTGGTAATGTTTTCTTTCATTCTTTTATTCCTTTTCTCCTTTAATAATTATGGAAGAGATCTGTTTTAACTATTCACTCACACATGGAGCCATGATTGTAATTATAAGTTGTATGCCATTCACTTGTTTATTTAATGGCGTGAAACTTGCTCGTTACTACTTATTTAATGATTTGGTGTTATGATATCTGTATGTGGTTATCTTATATGGTGTAAATTTTCTGCAGGCCCCAGATTGATGCAGTTGAGAATTTAAGAATCAAAAACACCAATTTCATCGATACCATTGGCTCTTCTTCTGCGGTATGTTAAAGAGGCTAGCTTCTTCTATTCAATTTTGATACTCCGCTTTTGTAGCAAGAACTAGTCATGCACGATGACAGTGCATGAATTATCAAATGGGGACTGATTGTTGATCCATGCATAATCTTGTTGCATGAAAATCTGTATGATACTTATCAGTTCCTAATGGCCATCAATACAAGCAAAATCTTAGCACATCTGCCCTGAGTACATCATAAATGATAAGAAAAAAATGTGGATGAAGAGGTTCTACTGATTTTGATGGAAATCTATGGGTATTTCTGAATAGATGTCTACACCCTAGTTCTTTTCATGTTGGTCCTTCAATCTGTTCTTTCTTCCTTTTACTTTTTTCTTGGGTAAATTACTAGTACTGTAGTATGGTATATTTACTTTCATCCCCCTTAATGTTTATAACATGGCATTGCATCTTCTGTATTTTGCTTGTCTAGCACAACATTATTTCTTTCCGACATTTTTCAAGATTGGGGATGACAACTGACACCTTTATGATTTTATCTAAGCTTAGTCTTTTCTGGACATTGTTTTCGCACGTTGCAGAATGTGGATATGGACAACTTTGATGACTTTGGGATTGATTTGTGTCCCGTTGCTGAGATGTTTGAGTCTGACACTGATTTTGATAAGATCGATTATATTATCAATGAGAAGGCAGATAAAACAGTTCCAAGGTATGGATTTTTATCTTTTGTTTTAGATGCTGCTGCACATGTTGATATTTACTCTAAGCCATGCTGCTGGCAACTTTAATTGGCACCTAGTTTTCATTCCGCCATACCTTATTTTATGTTTAATAACTTCAAACAAGTCATACTGTACTCAAATATTATGATACACAAGTCGTTCTTTAGCCATTGTTTAATTTACTAGCAGAAACAATGCTTTCTTTAAAGATTTGGGTCATGAGGGAGCAATGTTTAAAGTATCCACTGAAACCGTTACGGACCTATTGATAAAAGTATCGGCAGATACTTGTTGAGTTAATTTTAATGGTTTCAACCGATATCTGGTATGTATCGGCAAGTCGTATCACTTTCAAGGGTGGCAGATATGAACCAATTGGTGAAGGCCTCAGTCAATACTTGTCAAGTTGCCTCTACTTTTTAATGGCTTCGGACGATACCTGATACGTATTGGCTGCTAGGGATTGTTTTGGAGGGGCTGATACTCGATCCAGAACCATTACTTTAAACCCTGTGAGGGAGCAAGAAGACCCACTATTTTGATTGCCCTTTGTTCATAGATTTCCATACATTATTGAAAAAGAATGGTTAATAGAGAGAAGATTAGTGGACAAGTATAGAGACTATTATGTAACATTTCATTATTAATGTATATGATGATAATTTAAAACCAATATAAAGATTTCTAGTTTTAACGACACCAACTGTTGAAGCCTTCATTGCAATCATTGAGAACTTATGAATGAGTAGAATATATTATTTAGAGGGTTCAGAGACTACCCCTGTTCACTTGGCCATGTTTACAAACAAGTGATAGTCTCAGTGAGCTAGTAGTGTCATGGCTATTAATTGCTAATATTTTTTTATTAACAATGTTTGTCATTAGATTTTGATACTGCTATGAAATAGATTAAAAAGAAAACAAAAGGGGGAGAAGAAAATTAGAGGAAAGTAGAGACGGAAATTCAAAATCTATATTGAGCTTGACTCCAAGAAAGTATTTATATCATATTCAGAGTACGAAAATTAAAGTTATAAGTGTACCACCTGTAATACCCTTCTAAGTAATGAACATTATCAAGTGCTATGTTACATGGACTCCTCTACTCACCCTAAAGTACCATGTCACGACGACACGACATGGGTATAGCTATGGGATCCGTGTCGGATCCTTCACAACTGTGTCCAATTTATCTTTAATAGATATGTCTTCTACATTAAATAAATGTCTCCTTTATCTTCATTCTACCCTTATTTATCAAGTTTAAAATGATTTGAAATTGATATTGTGTATAGGTAGTATACCAAATTCATAGCCTTTGATATCTGAGAAGGTGAACAATTACATAAAAATTTGGAATAGACTCTCCTTTCAATATATTTGAGCATGCGAATGATTGCAGCTCAATGTGGAACCTTGGGACAATGCATAAATTCACTAACAGTACTGTGTACTGACTCCATAGGTAATATCATGCATCATAAAACGTAGGTAGGTTAAGTTAAATTTTGACTGCTCGTCATTGGGAAATCCCAGACCATCCGGGATAGGAAGGGTGTTTAGGGATCATAATGGCTGGATCAGACAGGTTTTTTTAGGACCATTAGGGGAGGGTGACTCTAGTAGAGTGAAGATTTATGCATTAGTGACTGGACTCAAGGAGGCCCAAACACACGATTTCACGTGTTTGGAGATGGAGGGTGATTCCTCATCAGTCATTGCTTGGATGAAGCGATAGGGAATGCCCTTGGCAGTTTGTTCACCTGGTATGCTTGGCTTGGTCCCTAGGTGAAGGGATGGAGGTATCTTTCAACCACATACTTAGGCTGGAAAACGGGATGGCAGACAAGTTGGCAAGGGATGGAGTAGGGCGATCGGAGTATTATTCGGGTCCCCCTAGATGGTGATTAGGTAGGGAGGAGTGAGTCAAATAGTTGGTGTAAGTTGTAACCAAGTTTCCCTTTGCTAGCCTTGTGTGCTGTTTTTTTATTCTATATGTTGTATCTGATCACTCTTCGCGATCCTATATATATTTCTACTTTCATTGATAATCAATAAAATATCGTTACTTATCAAAAAAAAAAAAAGTTAGGTAGGTAAGATTCCCAACCAGTTATCTAGACCTTCATTTAAATATTTCCTTTGTCTATGACTAATTTGCAATTCTGGCCCATAAGTGTGATAACATGCTTTGCACTAAGATGGCAATTTTCCTTGAGGCTAGCATTTGTATCTATTGCTAAGTTAATATCCTCTTTAGTTTTTTCCTCTTTTATATAATGCAATTGTATAAAAGTGAAGGTTAAGATGTTCCTTGAGTTGCTTAATACCAATTCCATCATTTGTAGTGATAATGGCATCATCTACACATACAACCAATACAATCCCATTAGCCATTACACCTTAATAAAAAATAAAAAAAATCAAGCCCAAAGAGACTGTGCAAAACAAAAATTGCTTTCTTTGGTGGTCATATTTAATCTATCTTTCTCTTAGCAAACAATCTAGGTGGTTGCTTCACATATACCTCCTTCTCTAGATCACTATGAAAGAAATACCCAGATCACTATGAAAAAACACATTCTTAACGTCCTTTTGGTAAAGAGACCAATTCACGACAATGGAGATTATAACCCTAACAAAGTTAAGCCTGGCTAAGGGAGGGAAAGCTTCCTTATGGTCAATAACTTATAAGCGGGTATGGCCCCTAGCAATGTGGTGAGCCTTTAGCCTTTTAAAATAACCTTCAAGAAGGAATTTCACCTTATACACTCTGACGAACAACAGCTTCCTTTTTAGCAGGTTGTCAACTGTCGTGTATTATTGGAAATCAGTGCATTTCTCTTATCTTACATGGTTCATTGCCAACTAACATGAAACAAAGCCTAAGAAAGCGAGAAAGGCATGGAAATTGCTGACATAGAAACAATGGGAACTTGTGAGGAAAAGAGTGAGAGATTTTGATAGTGAAAGTGAATAACAGTATGGGTAGTACAAGCATGTTTTACCTTTGCAGACAGTAATAGGAAGATCTTAGTAAGGCGAAGGTGGTTGACCTGTAGACTCCAAGGTTAATTGATGTTGAAAGAAGTCTTCTACTGGTGAGAATACTTCTATCAAAACTCTAGTTTACACTTGACATGATTTAGAAGAAGCACCTTCAACCGTTGGAGAACTCACATGAATGACAATGGATTCAAAGGAAAGAAGAACAGTACCATGAGCAACAATATGGTCTGATTTATGTTTCATGGAATCAGGTGCGGATATACATCTAGGTATCAGACTCATCTAATTCTCATATCATAGGACACAGGAACTTGGCGTATTTATCGGATCATTTCATTTTTGAAATGTAATAAAATACTAGAACCTTTGTAACAAGAGTAAGACCAAAGTATCTCAAAATGCAAATGACGTTTTCTACATCTGAGGGTTAAGTGGCTAATACTAGCCACATGGCAGGATTTCAGTGGGATTGATTTGAGTTCATATTTTCGATATCGATGTGATTGGATCAATTTACCTTCTTATGTTCATAATTGTTTTTAGGACTTCCACAGTTATTTATCATAATCAATAAGCAAATGATAAAATTGAATAGCTAAATAAATTGGCTCAATTTGTTTTTTGGTACACTTGATCTCGTTAGTGGGACCCATCAGATGGTGGATGTTGGTTTTTGTGACTAAGGATCCTTGGTTTTGCTACAGTAAAGAGTATCAATTATAAAATGAGTACTGGGGGACATCATGTGTTGGCTTTTCTACTTGTTATGTTTGATATATGGAGAAGCCATTCTCAATTATCTGATTTATATAGTTTAAGATGTGTGTCATTGCATGGCATAGGTGTTGGAAGCCGTAGATAACTACATCTTACCTTGTATATATATTTTTTGATGTTTTCTTTCTTTTACACAAGAATAATGTGATTGTCGCTGATTCAGATGCTCTGAGCCATCCGTTTTAAGGTGGCAAAAACTTGAACCAAGTGAACTTAGTGAGGGTATTCCAAGAGGTAAAAGTTATTGCTTAAATATGTCTCTTCATATAGCATGTGTAAGTTTAAGCCTTTCATGCTTCGTCATAATTCTTCTTACGATATCAGGAGATATACAGTATGATGTTGAAGAGGACAATTCACAGAAAAAGTTAAAATCTAAACTGGAAGAGCAGAAGATGTTGGATGAGTAAGATTTCCTACTTCCTGCTTTTCTTTCATTTTTCCTTTGCCATATGTCTCATTATGTGTTTTGTGTTACTGCGGGGACATAGAGCGGTGTATGCCTGTCCACCTGCAGTGCAAAACACTGATTTGCCCCCAGAACTGAGATGCTCCCTTTGCAACATGATCTTCAAAGAGGCTGTGATGATACCATGCTGCCAGCATAGCTTCTGTGGCAAATGTAAGGTTCTTAATTATAGTTACACTTGACTCCTTCCATCGACATTTTATTGCATTTATTTTGTCTTCAAAATTCAAATATTTTGGGGAAAGAATTTTGCCAAGGCCATGTTTTATATAGCCAAGGTAAAATGCAATTTTTTTTTACTATTTTTTGCCTTCACATATCACTTAATTGTTCACTTTATTTACTAAAAAAGAATTGTGTATTTTTCGCCATATAGCCTTCCCAGTATAAGCTCCCTATTTTTGGACTCTTATGTATGTATACCACTCTAATTTTTTCTAGTGACTATTACACATGCTCAAAGTGTTGAAGACAAGTAGAAATTAAAGCTGTTGTTTGAAAATTTTATCATACGGTGCTTCCATTTTGTGCTCAAAACAATGTTGCTGATTGTGTTATGTTACCAATTTTTGTTTTACATGTGCATATCTATGACGTGGATTCTGGCTGCAGGTATTAGGTTGGCGTTGGTTGAAAAGGCTAAGTGCCCCAAGTGTTCCTCTACCAAATGCAGGGTAGAAGATCTTCTACCAAATGTATCTCTTAGGCAAGCAATTGAACGTTTCCTTGAGTCTCAAATACTAATTAGTGGTTCGGACAATATTATTCCAAAATATGCCCCAGGTGAGAAACATGACCACTAACAAGTCCAAAATGCTACATATCAGAATGATTTAATAACATCTAGAATTTTCATTGATCAGATGGAGAATCTGGAATCCAAGCAAATGATGTTTCCTGCGCTATGTCTGTCCTCCAAAGAGAACCAGAATTACCACATTCTCCCTCCGCAACAGGGAAGGGATCCAATCTAGTTATGTCGGAATCAGCTTATGAATCACTTCTCAGAGAGAAGGCATCAGCTGATGGCACTGGTACCCGTATCATTCGTTTAGGTGCGGATAATTTTGTGAAACCTGCTATGTTCTCACACAAAATAAAACAGATAAATGGAGAAAGAGATAGAAGTACTTGTCCATCTAATTTCAAAAGGGGACAGGAAGGCCTGAGACCTGCTGTTGATTTTCAAGGGGAAAGCCAGCCCCTTGAATTACATCAAACTTTTGTGCAAAATGAAGGTATATACAATTGATTTTCTCTTCTCTTTCCTTTAGTTATAGAACTTTGGTGTTACTACTGATTGGTAAATTTTCAGTTGCATTTGAGAAGTTAGGCTTCTCTAAAAGAAAAAATATTATTACAAATCTTATTTTAACAACCATTTTTGTGGTCATAAAAACGAGTACTTTCCACAGTGGTTTATTTAATTGTAGTTGCTATTGTAGTTTTGCTGTCCTCTTTCTGTTACTGTAATCATTCTGTTTCATCTCTTTCCATTCCAGCTAATTCCACAAGCAAGAAGAGGGGATGGGTTAACAATGCAGGTAAATCTTTATGTTTTAATATTCACATTTCTTTGTCTGAAACCTTGTTGTGGATTGTCTCCAGAGATGATATCTATCCATTTTAAGAATGGTATATGGATTTTCAGGTGGAAATGGAAATTTTACAGCAAATAGTAGACAGAGAAGGGTAATCACTTTCTTCTTCTTCTTCTTCGTCTTCAAAGTGTTTTTTCCCGTTTGTGTAAGATTGATATGAAAATGATTCTCAATTTTTACCTAGTCGCATTTATGGCTCTACTTTGTTGTAAGACGGAAGTCCTGCTCTACAAAATGTTCTTTTGGTTTCTGTGCTGTTAATATGAAAATTGCATTATGTCAAATTCTGAATGCAATTTTAAAATTCTCTGGGTCATAGCATGAATAACAAATGATTTTAGCATTTGATATTGAATTTTTGAAAGGGTTTAATAGTTTATAATCAGTATTCTATGTGAGACCTGATTTACCTTGTTGAAAAACAGGGAGCCTGTTATATGTGTGGTTCTCCAGACCATTTTATAAGGGACTGCCCCGCTGCTTCCAGTCCAGCTCCTATGTTTCAGACAGGTAAAAACTTTATGTGCTTGTGTGTTCCCTACATGCATTTATGTGATTTCGGGTAAGCAGGTTAACATTAAAGGCTTGCTATTTTTTTTAATTGTCTCTATCCTTCCGATTTCAGGAGATACTGTGTTCCAAGGAGGAATGCCAGCTTATGGACCACCTTACTGGCAGGGAGCTCAATTTCCCCATCTAAGTCCCTTTACAAATGTATATGGCACTTCTGGTGTGATGCATTTTGATCCTACCATGGTCCCAGTTACACCTTTTGCGCTTCCTTCTTATATGCCCTCTATGTATGCTGGCTATCCAGTCC
The DNA here is from genome assembly GCA_031762675.1 of Pachysandra terminalis. NCBI lineage: Eukaryota > Viridiplantae > Streptophyta > Magnoliopsida > Buxales > Buxaceae > Pachysandra > Pachysandra terminalis. The sequence continues at coordinate 29,637 of JAUPMG010059451.1, read as the reverse complement.
CTTGGTAAGTTATTAATTTTATATTTTTCAATAGATCGTTTCTTGTTTAGTTCACTGAGTTATGAAATGCTGCAACTAGTTGTTCATGTTTCACGCATTGTGCAAGACCAAAGTGATATGTATCTTTAGGATATTTATATTGAAGCATTTTTGTAGTGGACTTTCGAGAATGGGAGGGATGGCACCTCAAAGGGTAACCGGCGCAGAACACCCTGTAAGCCGTGCAGAATTTATGGAGCTTCAGGAATCTGAACAGAGATTCAAGGCTTTAAATAATCATCAGAAGAGGTAAATTTTATAACAATGTTGGACAAAAGACTGATTTTCTATTAAATATTGATGCTTGGTAGTCCATTGTATGGGTGGTTAACGTAACATATGAATTCCAGAAAGAACACTCATTATTGTTATATTTTCCACATTTCGTTGAATATTCCTATACAAGTTGACGTAATCTCATAATGGATGAAAGTTTTCTGGAAATTATATACATGTACGTGTATTCATCTCATTGTTTTATGTTTCTGCTCAGAATTATTTACTTGGGACATTGTTTTAAAGGGGCCATTTATTTTGCATATCTTGAGCATGTTTTCTTTGAAGTTTTGAACTTGCACAAAATAAATATTTCTTTAAAATAATAGATTTTGTGAACATGAACGAGGACCAATGTTATGGCCCACAAGCTACCTCATTGATTTAACTAGGTCTTTGATTTAAACGTCCCTTATCCTTCCGAATATAGTTCAAACCTAGATGCCATATTTGTGGATGATTATGAAGTTTGATAAGCTCGTGATGGTTGTCTGATCCTTTTGTAGATATACCTCATTCATTTCTGTCAACTATATTCTTTTTCTTTCTGTTGTAAGATTTCCGATGGTATAAGTTTCTTCCATTTGATTTTCTACAGAGAACGATCTCTTGACAGTGATGATACAGATGGGTGTTTCCATCACAATGAGCCGCAAAGATCACATGTCTGCAAACCTCAATTGGGTAGGGAGAACCATGGAAGCTACTCAGAAGACGCCAAGGCTCAAAAACCACAAAGGAAGCATCCACATGAAGGCATCCATTCATTGGATTGGAGACACGAGAAGGGTTTCCCATCCTCGGCTGCAGGAAGAGTTCACTCCGAGAGATCGAGTTCAGAAATAGCGGACATGTCTGATAGCTCCAACCTGCACAGTAAAGAGAGGCACACACACCAAAAGAGAACCTCTAATAATCGAAGCGATAGAAGGGAGCAACGTGGGTCTGGTTCTAGCCGGATTCTCCATCGAACCCAAAAAGAAGAGAATACCGAAAGAAAGAGGGTCGAGGCTGATTGCAAAAGACATAGCCGTAAACATCACAGCCACTCATCTGGTTTGGAACCAAGTACTTCCGGCGAGAAGAAAAGGCGGCGGAAAGAGAAAGAGTCCAGTCATGGTTCCAGGCATTCCAGAGGCAAGGTCAAGTCCGTAGATGACCGACCTAGTCATGACAGGTGGGAGATGGTCAACGGCTTTAACGAGGACTCCAGGGAAGATCATCATCATCGCCATCATGATCATCATCATCGCCATCATGATGATCATCATCATAAACGGAAGAGAACACACTAATTTGTAGAAAGTTCAGATGTGTTCACACCCTATATATTTGGTCTTGTTCAAGGTGCAGAGAAACAACTACAAAGGGGCATACCATACCATTTGAGGTAAACGTGTATATAAGACCATATATTGTTGCTGCACTTAAAGCTATCCATCTGGTACAACTTAACTTCCTATTTACTTTTAGATTTGAGATATTTGTATTAAGTTGGTTGTTACATCTATTTATCTCCTACTTTTGCCTAGAGCTATAGATTTTAAGATTGCAGGTGACTGCTCTATAAGCAATCTTTTTAGGCTTTTTTGAATCTAATTAGAATTCTCTCTTGGCTTTGTTGATACAGATCTTGTACAGTGGTCGGCATTTGGATATTGGACAGTAGTAACGTAGTTTCTGCTTTTCTAACCCTTTTCTTTGTTCATAGCTTGAAGTGCAGACGAAAGCAAATCAAATCCGTGTTTTATCAGAGGGAGTCCGGAGAGGATAGCAAATCCAAATTATTACCGGTGGGGCATCGGTAAAAATAATAGGGGTTTGGATGATTATCAACATGCTCCAGCACCGCTCGGCTGAGCGGAGACTATCAAACATTATAAAGGTATGTTTTTGCAATTCACTTACTCTTTTTGTTTGCCAAGTAATTTGGACCCACCTATTTTCCCTCGAAGAGTTCAACGGGTACTTCTAGAATTTGTACTCGCCCTGAAGGGATTAAAGTCCTATCGATGATTGTCTTATCAGTTAGAAATCGACATTGTCAGACTGTCTATAGGAGATGATGCTGTTCTCCTTGCAAACCCTCTGTTGCATTTTGCCTCTCATATATAATTACCCTTGTCTTGCAACGTTGCTGAAAGTCCCAAGCTTCCCTATTTGAGTTAAAACAGTGTCTGGGGGGCTGTCTGTTCATTTGTTCAGAAAGCTCATGCTTGTTGAGAAAAAGAACCTTCTCTAAACAATCGAAAACATGGATTATGATGTTAAGCTCAAGGGATATCGGACTGTTATTAGCTGGGTTGAGATCCTCTGTGCAATAGTTTATATGTGTTCTGTGCGGTAAACATAATAATATATGCAACGAGCCCATAAAATTAATGGTCTGTTCCATGCAAGTATCACATGAATTAACGGAACTGGGTACCGTTACCTTCTTTGCTGCATAAAGAAATTGTTGCAGAGAGGATCTGAGCTTTTTACATCATCTACTTTTAAGCATTAGCTTAGCAGCTACGTATCATTACCACCTTTGGTGGTGGTGGCATCACCACTAAAAGCTGGCAATTTTCCAACCCGACCTGTGAACCTGCCCGAGTTTTAGTATACCTTAAAACATATGTACCAACCATCTATATATATGCACATACATATAAGAGGATATTTTCTTTCCCGTTTTCCCTTTATCTCTTGCATGATAGATCTTGGTTGCTAGAGGATGAAGCATTAGAGAAGTAAAGTAAAATATTGTACGGTATATTGCATTATTATTGCTTACAAGAGATTACATAAGATTATAGAAGAAAAAAAAGCAGTTTTAAATTACAATATCATTAATATCATTGCAGCATGTAATCAGATTTATTATACAAGACATTAGATGTATTTAATAATAAATTTAGTAAAATTAAACGGGTTAAGGTGGGTTAGCTGCGGGTTTGATTATTTTAACCCGTTTAATAACGGGTGGGTTTGTGGGTTTGGGTTGAGTGTTAAGTCGTTAATACCCCTATCAACCCCACCCGATCCAGCTGAACTTGCCCTATTGCCACCTCGTTGCCACGTTATTGTGGCAACTGTCACAAGTGTCGGGTGACACCGTCAAGACTATTTAGTTAGCTGTAAATAGGTGTACTGATTATGCCTTAGATTATCAAAGATTCTTTAGTCTAGTAAAGCCAACATAAATCCATTAAAAATCAAATAGGGCTTCGGTGGTCACACCGGTCTCCATTTAAAAACTTGATTTTAAATTGTTTGTATTGACTGGTGGGATTTTGCATTTTTATTTTTAATTTTTTTGTATGGAAAGGTATTAATATGTTCATGCTGCCCTAAACTCGAATTGCTTTTTTTTCTTTTTGTTTTGACCTAATAGTGGAATCTAAATCCGGTTCGTGTTTTAATGTTGTAATACCATGTCTGCTTGATCTAGGTGCATGGGTCAATACTAGTTATAATATGTCCACTTCACCATGGATGCTTTGGATAGGCTGTGTAGAAATACTTGAGCCATATTTCTCTCTCGAATACAAGTAGGGCTGGCAATATGGCGGGCTTACATAGGGTATTAGGAATGTTATGAATGCACAAGCCCGACGGGCTTACATAGGGTATTAGGAGTGTTATGCATGCACAAGCCCGACTCGGCCTGATTTTTGGATCTAAGAATGAAGCACAAGCCCAATTCTAAATTCATATGAAAATCCCGAGCCCATTCGATTAAGCCCGTTTCTTCTTATTATTATTATTATTATTTTTTATTTTAGTAATAAAAGATTCTTACAATCTTCATAATCACCTATATTTTCAAATTTCGTTATATATTCTTCACAATTTCAGTAAAATATACAAAAAAAAAAAATCATAAAAACGATTAGGGATATGATGAAATAACCTTAAATATGTTAAACCTATAATATTATAAATACAAGGTAATTAAAACATGGCCGTGACAGGCTTATACATGCCTAATTCAAGTACGCCCATAAGTACTTCGGGCTTATATAATATTGGGCTTAACAAGCCTATGGGCTCAAAATAGAGTTAACCCAATTTAAATTGTGTAAGCTAATTACAAGTGATAATTGCATTGAATTGAAGTAAATGCAAGAAAGGCACCAGCTTTAGGAATAGCTTTGCCCTCATGTATGGCTGTGAACGAGCCGAGCTAGAGCCTGAAGAAAAGCTGATTATCTTAACAAGCTTGGGTAGACTTGGTTCGGTATACATCCTTATTTTTAAATCTTACATTATATATTAATATTAAATATTATTGTTAATATATTATATTTTATGTAATAATAATCAACAATTATAATATTGATGCATCTGGACTAAGATAAGCTTTTTTACAAGCTTTGGCTAGCCAAACCTGAGTTCAAAAGTATTTTAATGAGCCGAGCTGGGAAAAGTTCAGTTCGCAAACGCCCAGTTCTTAATGGGTACATACCCGGTTCTTTCTTAATGGGTATCCGATACTTATAGAGGCCTGCTTTACCAAAGTCCACAAGCACAGCCCTAATCAAAATGGAATAGATTGCCTTTATCCATGAGGTATTTCAAATTAGTGGATTTTAGGTTATTACTGCATTAATTTATCAAGAGTAATACAATGCTTATAATAACAAACAAATTATTATTGTATTTATCACATTATAAAATATTTTTTTTTCACTTTTCGTCTTAAAATCTTTTTTTTTTTCTCATATATTCAGTGCAGTGGATAATATGAAAGCTAATACCAACCACACCAAGAAGAAGTATCCCACTAGCCTTGTTGGGCCCACATCCTCTGGTTCCTGTAAAGATCATCAGATTTTATATTAGGTTTACCAATAGACTTAAAACTAGACTTATCTGCAATTTTTTATTGTTCTTCTGGTCTTCCTTTTTTTTCGGGTGGGAAAAGAAGATTATCAATGACTAGATGAAAGGGGAGAAAGAAAATATTGAAGTAGGGGTGTAACTCGGTTTGGTTTGGTTTAGTTCGGTTTACGTTGATATCAACCCAAGACCAAATCGAGTTTGGTGTAGGTTTACCCAAAACCGAGCAGAATTCCCCAACCTGAACCAAACTGAAATGGAAAACCCTAAACCCAAACCAACACAACTCAAATTGTAGTTTTGGTTTGGTTTAGAATTATATACACTAGACTTTGGTTTTTGGTTTGGTTCGGTTTAACGTTGGCTTCAAACCAAAACTAAACTGGACCAATTCGGTTTTATAATTTCAAAACTAAAATATCTAAAAACCCAACCTAAACCGAACCAAAGTCAGTTTGGGTTTTCGGGTTGAACCGACCCAAGTTGCATCCTTAGTATGAAGCATGGTTTCAAGGATCAACCGGTCCATATTGGGATCGGTCAAGACCGGTTCGTATAATACGGGTCTTAAGCCACGATATAACTTTATAACACGGGTCATAAGTCATGATATAATTATTGTATCAAGTGGCTTTGGATCTGACCGGTCTAACCAATACCGATCCAGACTAGTACAGTGACTGGATCGTACCGATTTAAAATTTTTTTTTTAATTTATAAAACCAATGATCCAATAGGTATTGGCCTAGACCAGTCCGATACCAACTAGTATTGCTGATCCATTGGTATTGCCGGTTCAGCGATTGGTCCAATTTTTTTTTTTTTTTTCAAAAGACAATCGGCTACGATCGCTGATCCGGATTGGGATCGGCTGAGACCGGTTCGAGCCGATCCGGAGACTTAAAACCCTGGTATGAAGTGTAATGAGTGTTGGCAATCAAGTGAAAGGGTTGTAGACTTGTAGTAAGAAAGGTGATACCTGAGGTGGTGGAGTCTCTGTAGGTGTTTGTGTAATGTCAACCTCGAAAGGCCATACATATCTATCTGGTTTTTTACTCCTTGCCAAGCTCCAATCATATAATCTTCTCTCCTCTTCGGATGATAAGATCGAATAAGATTCCTAAGAATCACATAAAATCTCACATACTCAGATAGAAATACCTTTTAATTGCATTTCATCTCATAAGAAAAAAAAAATTACCAGAATGCTACTAACCTTTAAGAGCTCCAGGTTCTTGCTGAGTTCCTCATCATCCAATCCTTGATTCATTAGTTGTTCACACTTGTTTTTATATGCAATTATAACCTAAAAATTCAAAAAAGGAAAATGAAAGTAGTTAAATGTTTGTAAATATTATTGTTATGTAGAGATTGATGCTATGAGGCATTCAGGAAGTACTGATGATCCATCGATTTCACCGGTCGAGCTGCTTTGGTAACATTTTTTTTGGAGCTTGTGAGAATATGGATTTGGGTGTGAATATGTGGATGTGCGCACCACCATTGTCAAAATGACGTAAATCGTTGTTTTGTATGCTTGATTTGCGTGCTTGTTTTTTGTTTCATCATTTCTTTCTTTATAATTGCTATCAAAGTTCTTGTTTGACTGTGAGTAATGGCAGAAGAAAAAGACATGAGAATCAAAGAGTTTAATAGTTTGAACTTTGAATTCTAGAAGATGCAAATCAAAGATGTTTTTTATCAAAAGGATTTTTTTTTCCTCCTCTAAGAGAACTGTTGAAAAAAATCTGAGAACATGATAGATGACTATTGAAAGATTCTTGACAAGAAAGCCCTGGGTACAATAAAATGGTCTTTTGCCATCTGTGATTAGGGGCAGGGCAATATCTCCTACAACCCACTGAACTCAGCGTCAGGCTCGACCGGTGGAGTCAATGGCTGGATCATAATGACTATGTAGATCAGTCTCCACATAACAACAAATATAAAACCAGGCTATGAGATGCAGCCAAGTCCTTCCATGAAAAAAAAGTTAAGCTGCAAACCGAAAGAAATATTCAGTAAGCAGAATCAAACAATCAACAATAACTAGAGAGAGAGAGAGAGAGAGACCTGATCGTACGGGCATCCTTTTTGAATTCCAAGTCTACCGTAATGATCCACATCTGTAATAGCTGCAGTCTAAACCATAAACTGATCAATTAAATCTTGATCCGAAAATATTAAGGAGAAAAAAAAAAGAATTAATAATTGAAATCTGGTATTTCAGACAGTGTTTTGAATTACGAAATTGATTTGATGTAATGAACTCCATTACCAATGCCACGAAGAGCCTTTTCCACGTTGAGTGCAGAGATCAGTGATCCTTTGGGAGCTTCAACAGGGCTCTCTGAAGTCTCCGTCTCAGTTGTTGTTGCTGCAGACTCTGTTGACGCCTCACTACTACATCGGATGAAAATTCTTCGTTGTTTCGTTGGAAACTTAATGGATTGTGGAGTGCAGGATTGTTTCGCCGGAAACCTGAACGGATCTCGCCGGAGTGTACAGGCGTTCGCCGTCGTAGATGTCACGGCCATGGTTTACGATGACCGTTGCTTCTGTTTATGTTCCTTTCCTCTTTGGGAAAAAGAAAGAGAGATAAGGCAAGAGGTTTCAGCCAATAAAAGATTTAACAAAAGAATTGGATAGAAAATCACTCTAATGGGTTCCACACAAGGCTTCTTGAAGCGGTTCGATTGCGGTCTGGACTGGCTAGTCCATACCAAGATTGGACCTCAATGGTCCGATTTCAAGCCTCATAAGGTTCTGGATCGGACCGTTGAGGTTTGATCTGGTCTGGACCAGTCGATCCATATTAGGACCAGACCTCAATGGTCCGGTCCCAAGCCACGATACAATTATTTGTATGGTAAGGTTCTGAACAAGACCATTGAGGTTTGATCCGATGTGGACCGGATCGTTGAGGTCCGATCTGATATGGATCGTTGAGGTATAATCCGGTCTGTATCAAGATTGGACCTCAACAGTCTGGTCTCAAGCCACGATAAATACTTGCATTGTAAGGTTCTGAACCGGATCGGTACTGATCCGGACCTGCAGGTACAACCAATCGAGAATTTGTTTTTTCAAATTTGTGGTCAGATCCTGACCAATACTGCCGCTCTGACAACCAGTCCAACCGGTCCATTTTTTTAATTTAAAATTTTAATAGGCTGTCCAATTTTTGTACGCTTTGGACCAAATGGTACTACATGATACAACCGGTCCAGCCAGCATCGACCAGGGCCGATCCGGTCCCGAGCCTTTCAAACTTGGTCCCACATAACAGTTTGAAATTGTTTGGTGATGGTTTGGACAACTATTAGAAACCAGGCAAAATTGCTATAGATTTCTATCAATGGTTACAATACAAAGTGATCAGATCTAACGGTTTAAATCCGTCGCTCAACAATACAGAAGATTTCAATGAAGTCATGTAAGCATTAATAGCCAATAATTTGAGAAACAATATGGAAAACAAATGAAGGAGGAGAGGTTTTTTTTCTGGGTATGTTCTAGCTGTGGTTATTGAAGATTCTGCTATGCCTTCTCAATAAGCGCGGCAAACCACTCTTTCCAGTCTGAAACTTTTTCTTCCCCATTCACCACCTATTGAACACATTTAGAGGATCATATAGCAAAGAAAAGAAAATAAAAATAAGTAGAAAAGAAATGATTAGTGTTTCTTTTCAAGTGTTTGGTTAAGACGAGATACACGGAGAAAAGAAAATCAAATTCCGACGATTTTCCGGCGAATTCTCATATATTTCGACAGGTTGATTGATTGATTAACAAGAAAATACAAGAAATATCATGGGTTAGGTTGGAGGATTAGAGTGTAATCGTAGTCTTTTTTTTCTTTTCTTTCAAAATCTCTACTTTTTTAGGAGAAAGGTTTTGATCTCCAAAAAGAATTTCTTTTTTTTTAACTTATTTCCTCTATCCCTGTCTCTTTCTTTCTTCAACCAAACAAAAGAAAGTGATTTCTCTAGCATTTCTTTTATTTTTCTCTCGAAATCCAATGTTCCAAAGAATTCCTAGTGGGAACCTAGAATCATGGATTCCAACTCCTTGCAGATGTACTTTATGTACAAGGATATTATTCTAAATTTTATAGAAATCATTCACCATCCAAGTTTGCAGACAATCAAAGATATGAATTAAGGAACAATGCACTTTAAATTTCATTTCTTCCAGACCTACCTCAAAAACCAGTCCTTGCCCTGGAACTGCGTCAAGCGCTTGCACGCAAATAAAAGCAGCATCCTCTTTGCTAAGCCTTCCTTGTGCTGCACTTCCCTGACATGGAACAACAGCTGACCTGTATAAGTTTTGGCTGGGAAATGTAAACAGCCTTCAATATCAACCAAATCCTAAATGAGTAGATACAACCAAGGTTTTAAATTTCGCCGGCATGCCGGTGAAATATAGCCATTTTCTAGTTTGGCGACACAAAATATGGGGGCGATATTTTGGTGATATTCCCCATTTCGGCGATATTTTGGCTTTTGGCATGCCCCCCCATTTCGGCGAAATTGAATTTAGAACCTTAGATACAACAAGAAGACAAAGGACGTAACCATTTTTCGTTCAAGAATATAAAACCTTAAGTGGATCTCTTCCCTTTTCGATTGTCTAATGTTCAAAACCTTTTTTAGATCCTTTTGCACTGAACAAAAAGTTAATCTTACTTGTTTTATAATGCAAAAGGAAACAACAAGAGAAAAAGAATGAAGAACACCTCTTTAAAGCTGAAACCTTGCTTTCCTCCTGGAGTATTTTGTAATGAGCCCACTCTGATTATGGTATATGGGATGCCCGAGGCCATAACCATCGATTCATCTTGCTCAGCCATCTTTCTTGCATTGCTTCTCATGAGAGATTGAATTCCACTGCTACCTCTATAAGCAGCCAACTGCAACTCTTATTAAACCTCGATATCAAAAGATTACCTTCTGAACTAATAGTGCGTAGGGGAGGAGACTGAAGATACCTGAGATAAGTAGACTATATGCCGTAACCCTTTCACACTCGTTATGCGAGACAAGAAACCTTCCTGCAGAAGAAGCATTGTTTCCAAATAAGTTGATTGCCTAGAAAGAAAGAGTTCACAACAAATGCAAAGTACTAACACTACAAAGTTGATATTTCAACAAGGAGACTCTTCTCAAGCAGATTCTGAAAATCCCAGCCAATACTATTGTGTAGATTGCACATAAAATGTATTGTTTTATAAAGCGCTAAAAATGGATATTTCTTCTTTGTAAAGCAGAGTTTGGATTCAAAAGAGTTACAATATAACCATCCAAACTTCTCTTACCAAGAGTTCCAAGCATAGTGTAAAGTATCGGCCAATCCTGAGTTGGATCGGCTCAGGATGATCCACGATCCCAAACCGATCTCTAAATTATTAAAAATTCTCTGACTCGGTCCAAAACCGAGTCAGATTGTCCAATCCAGACAATTTGATGCGGTTTCGGATGAGTCAGATCAAATGATCCAATATGGATCATCCGACATCCCTAAAAAAATTTCTCAAATATCTTTTTTAAAAGGACCATGTTTTGAATCGGACGATCCAGAGTTGAATCGCCAATCCAACTCGAAATTGCACCAGGACGATCCCCAATCCGATACAGAGTTTAAACACTGAGGTCCCAAGTAAACCAATTAGTTTTTGGATGTTGCAAAGAGAACCCTGGAATTCCAAAGTGACAACATAGTTTCAACTTTTGTAAAACTTTCCATATTCGAGGGCATTGAAATCTCCCTAATATCGATATTTCTGTCATTACAAAGATTCCTCTCTTACGAGAAATACTGCGAATGTGAAAAATTTTCCTGGATATTTGAATCCAAAAATGATTCATAAAACATGCTCAAATGAATCCAAAACAGCGCTATAGTATGGGTGCATATCATAAGCATAAAAGATGCAATAGAAGCAATTGGAATACTACCTCTATGTATGCAACTTATTTATTTATGTGAAGTACTTGTAGGAATTGATCGAGATTGATGGTCTTAAAATGGATCTAATGAAGTCATTATCATACGTTTGGGCATACTATTGCACGAACACCTCTCAAGGCCTTCTTCAGGAACAACTCGTCATTTGCATCTCCGGTTATCGACTTTGCGTTGACACCAAAAATAAATAAGCGTCAATGTTACCAAACAATGAAGGAAAGAAAAATATAAGTTCATTAAACATATACACATATCACAGAAACCTTACTAAATCTAATTGATGTCACCTCAACATAAGTCCCGAAGGCTTCAATGGCGGCTTTCTTATCCTTCACTAGTGCCTTCACTCGAGTTTGTTTGACAATCAATGACAAAATTACCATCTACATAATCCAGGAACTAGAAGGCTAAGAATTCGTCCACCATAGAAAAAACAGTGACAAATATATGAAACACAATAACTCCTAACCTCTAATCATGTATATAAACTTGAATAGGTAAATCAATATGATGGCTTTTATATATATATAAGATCAAGCAATAATAATAAACACGGTAAACAGAAGATCAAAACTTTGCACACAGATATACGTGGTTCGGCAAAGCCTACGTCCACGGGAGAGAAGAAGTTTTCACTATATCAAATAAATTAGGGTTACAACTCATACTCCTACCCAATATGTATGGAAAGTCCCCAATATACCCTTACCGTACCACGGGAGGATCCTTCCCTGAGGCACAACTTATATTCCTACCCAATATATATGAAAAATCCCCAATAAACCCTTACCATACCGCGGGGGGCTCCGTCCCCAGGCCCCTCCTCCTTGGATCTAGAGACTAGTGAATATGAGCTACTATCACTAACAGAGGGCTCAAACTGTATAATGACTCAAGCAGAAGAACTTGTAAAGATTATATATTACATGGGATGGTTAAACTTTAAACATCAGTGTCACATAGCCCTTTTCTTATCTTTTTTAGTTAAACATGTAGAAATCAAAAGTAGATTGAACCAGCAAAGTCGCAAATCTAGCTGATTTTGTTATCCACAAACATGACATGCTTATGCTATAAACTGAATACTCATGGTCATTGATAGGACGCAAGTTCGGGGATTTTTAGATTTTTTTATGTTTTAAATAGAGTAACGTATAACAATTTAACGAAAAATGTCAAAATGCACCTGACCAATCTCACTATCTCCATCAGTTACCAACACTGCATCCCTGACTTCTAATTCTGTCAATCAAAAGGATAAACAACCTATCACAAGGGCCTTAAGAAGCAATAAGAACAGTTATAAGACATATATCACAAGACTACCTGAAGATTCATCCTCATCTTCCACAGAAGACCCATCTTGTGGGAGGAGTTCAGGTGCCCCATACCACTTCCTTAACTTGGGTCCTCCTACAAATGAACCCACATTTTTAAACATTTATAAACACAGACACACACACACACACACATAATAAAAAATAAAAATAAAAAAGCTCATGAAACTAAGATTGTAACTATGTGGGATCCGTTTGAATTGAACATTCATAATGAAGAAACTCTGATCAGCTCAAAACACACACACACACACATAATAAAAAATAAAAATAAAAAAGCTCATGAAATGAAGATTGTAACTATGTGCGATCCGTTGAATTGAACACTCGAAATGAAGAAACTCTGATCAGCTGAAAACACACACACACACACACACACACACATAATAAAAATAATAAAGCTCATAAACTAAGATTGTAACTGTGTGGGACCGTTTGAATTGAACACTCACCATGAAGAAACTCTGATCAGCTGAAAACGGAACAACAGCAGATCAATTTGAAGAAAGAAAAAGGGGGAAAGCAAATAAGATCCAATTGGTTACCTTCTATGTAATCGAGAATTTGATCCATGAAGCCGATTTTCTTCTTGGAGTTGCAGCGAAAGAGAGAGGGTTTGTCGAATTTGTGGATTACGGATGAAGGATTCCCAGTCTTCAATGGATTTTGAGAAGGCGAAAATATAGAAGAGTAAATGGAGAGAGATGATGTGAGAGAACCCGCCATTAACACAGAAGAGATTCCACCTACTGCGCTTCTCAGATTCAGAAAGGGTTTCCCGGGCTTATCCAACCAATTGCTATTGTACCTGGAAAAAGGATCAACGGATAACGGTGAAATCAAACATATAATTCCTATAATACCCTTACACAAATTTTTATTTACGTTAACATTCTTAAGCTGCGTTTGTCCTGATTTATATAAGTGCTTATTTCAGCTTATAGCTTATTAGAACACTTTTTAAAATTGAAAGTGCGTGTGGTAACACCTAATGGATAAGTGTTTACCCATAAGCAATAGAGGAGGCTAACCATAAGGAGAAGCTGTTGATACCAACTTCTCTTAATACTTGTGCTAGAAGCTATTTTTAAACTTTAGTAATAATTTCATAATACCTATTTTAACCCTAAACTTTTATAAGCACTTAAATAAATGTTATTTTCAAACTTTAATAATAATTTCATAATACCCATTTTACCACTAAACTTTCATAAGCACTTAAATAAATGTATTTACCAAACTCTATTTTCTTCAAGTAAGCAGTTTATTATTGCTACGGATAAGTGCTCCCATTGAGCCACTTATCCAAAAGCACAATCCGGGCCAAACGCGACCCTAAGCTGTGTTTGACACCGCTTATATAAGTGCTTATTTTAGTTTATAATCAATTAAAACATTTATTAAAATTAAAAGTGTGTTTGGTAACACCTAATGGTAATGGATAAGTGATTACCCATATGCAGTAGAGGAAGGCTACCCATATGGAGAAACTGTTAAAAATAGCTTCTCTGATCACTAAGTAGGACGGTAAGTTTGGCCCGGCACGCCTGACCCAACCCAAATATGAGACCGAACTCATGAGTTAGTTTGGAGTTGGGTTCTGGTTGGGTTCAGGCTAAGCTTGTATAGCTCACAAAACTTGGCCTGAACCGACATATAATATAATATATATATATATATATATATATATACACACGAAAATATACGTTTTTTCTTCTTTTTAATTTTGTAACTTTTTTTATCCTTTAAAATGTG
>JAUPMG010059451.1:0-15333 GCA_031762675.1 Pachysandra terminalis | reverse complement strand
AATTTGGGGCAACCCAAACTCAACAAATTGAATTTGGGTTGGGTTCGAGCTCAATTGGTTTAGTTTGAGTTTAGGGCAGGCCGAGTTCCAACCAGCCGATTTCAATTGAGGCCAAGCCTGAACTAAGTAGAACCCAACCCAGCCCAGCCCAACCCGCCCTATTTACAACCCTACTTATAAGAAATATATATATATACACACGAAAATATACGTTTTTTCTTCTTTTTAATTTTGTAACTTTTTTTATCCTTTAAAATGTGGCCCAAATCAAGATTATAACAAAAGCAATTTTTTCATCTTCTTCTTACTTTTTAATTTTTGTAGCCTTTTTATTTAATTTGGGGCAACCCAAACTCAACAAATTGAATTTGGGTTGGGTTCGAGCTCAATTGGTTTAGTTTGAGTTTAGGGCGGGCCGAGTTCCAACCAGGCGATTTCAATTGAGGCCAAGCCTGAACTAGCTAGAACCCAACCCAGCCCAACCCGCCCTATTTACAACCCTACTTATAAGAAGAAACCGTTAAGAACCGCTTCTCCGATCACTTATGCGGAAGCTATTTCTAAACTTTAAGAATATTTTCATAATACCTATTTTACCCCTAAACTTTTATAAATACTTAAATAAATATTATTACTTTAATAATATTTTTATAATACCTATTTTACCCTTATGCTTTTATACGCACTTAAATAAATGTATTTATCAAACACTATTTTTTTAAAGTAAGAAGTTTCTTGTTGTTGTGGATAAGTGTTCCTATTGAGCGACTTATCCAATGAGTGCTTATCCGAAAGCACAAGCAGGTCCAAACGCAACCTTAGGCTGCATTTGATAATGCTTTTTAAAAGCAATTTTTTGCTTTTAGAAGCAAAATTACTGTTTGGTTTATTTTTATAAAGTATTTTTTTTGCTTCAAATGAGAAGCAAAAAAGCAATTACTTTATCTTAATAGAGAAGCAACAAAACATTGCTTCTCTCTTAAAATAAAATAATACTTTTTTTGCTTTAATTCAGAAACCCGTTAGTCAGTTTCTCTAAACTCGGGGAGAAGAGCACTTGTTGCCAACGCCATCTTCTCCAACGATCATCTTAAAGCCCTCCAGCGTTTTGGAAAACTCTATGTTTCTTCAGCTTTTGTCAATCATATCCACCAAGGTTTCAACAATCGGATCAATCCGGTCCGTACTAGTTTTGGTTGGACCTGTCCGATCCAAAGCTTCACAATACAATAATTGTATTGTGGCTCTTACCAGTCCAATCAAAACCGATACAAACGATTCAATGTTATGTTTTTTTAATTTATAGATGGAACAGTCTAGACACGTATCGACCTAGATCGGTACCACCGGTCTAGCGACCAGTTCAGTCGATCCAATTTTTGTACCAAATCCGAATTGGCCAGTATCAGCGATCTAGATTGGGATCGACCGGGACCGGTCCAATCCCCGATTCCGAGACTTTAATTGCAGAGAAATAATAATTAAAATAATATAATAGAAAAAAGTAATTTTATCAACTTATAGTTACCAAACATGCTTTTTTACTTTTTAGCAGTACAACAAAAAGTTGTTAAACAGTTTTGTTTCATAAAAAGATCTTCTGGATAGCAAAGAATTTGCTTATACTTTCTTGTTTCTGATAACAACTTTTTGAAAGCAAATCCAACCGCAGCATAAGGCTGCGTTTCGCTTAGCTTGTGCTTATAGATAAACACTCATTGGATAAGTTGCTCAATAAAAACGCTTATCCACAACAACAATAAACTACTTATTTGAAGAAAATAGCGTTTGGCAAATACATTTATTAAGTGCTTATGAAAGTTCAAGGGTAAAATAAGTATTATAAAAGTATTATTAAAGTTTAGAAATAACATTTATTTATGTGCTTATAAAAGTTTAGGGGTAAAATAGATATTTTAAAAATATTATTACAGTTGTGAAATAGCGTAACGCACAAGAGCTGCGGAGAAGCCGCTCTCAGCAGCTTCGCCTTATAGGTAGCCTTCTTACGGGTAAGCATTTACCCATAAGCGCTAAAAACACACATTAAATTTTAAAAAGTGCTTATATAAGCTATATGCTGCAATAAGTACTTGTGGAAACAGGCCTTACTGTAATAACTATAGCGTCCTGGGCACTTGGCGTATTCTAGACTGAGAAGGAGAACAAAATCTACTTCTCATCTTGTCCGTTCAAAATAAGACCCGAATTCCTCATCGTCCGATCAAATTCACTCTCAATACTTCTTAATAAAACCATTCTCTACCTCTCATCTTCAGAAAGTCTCGCAAATTAGGGTTTTGCAGTGAAGAAGAGCTAGATCTCTCTTCGTGTTTCCTTGTTTCTTCCGGATTCTGCAAAAAAAAATGGCGACGCAGATGAGCAAAAAGCGAAAGGTAAGTCGTCTAGTTCTTATTCCAGATCTATTTTGTTTCTTACCGTTGCGCTTTCGAGCTTAGTTTCTTTTCTCTGTTTCTCAAATCTCGTGACTCTGTTTGTTCGTTACAGTTCGTCGCTGATGGAGTTTTCTTCGCGGAGCTTAACGAGGTACTCACCAGAGAGCTTGCTGAGGACGGATACTCCGGCGTCGAGGTTAGGGTTACGCCCATGCGAACGGAGATCATCATCAGGGCTACTCGAACTCAGAACGTCCTCGGTAAATCCTGATTGATAGGGTTTTTGATGATATTCGTTGTTTTGTTTTTTGATCTATGTGATTTAGTTTTTTTATGATTCGTTGATTAGGATTTTAACGGTTTTTTTTAGGCGAGAAGGGAAGGAGGATCAGGGAACTGACATCTGTTGTTCAGAAACGGTTCAAGTTCCCGGAGAACAGTGTGGAGCTCTACGCTGAAAAAGTTAACAACAGAGGGCTTTGTGCCATTGCTCAGGCCGAGTCTCTGCGGTACAAGCTTCTCGGAGGCCTTGCTGTGCGTAGGTATACACCAATGTTACTGACGTTTTTTGTTTGTGTGGTTATATGCATCTTGGAGAATTTTGCTTTTTGATGAAGTGCTGGTAGATATGTCTCATAATCAAGGTTTGGTAGATAAGTCTTATATAATCAAGCTTTGGTAGATATGTCTCATAATCAAGGTTTTAAGTTTCATAGAACTTTTGATCGAAATCCCAGAGCGAAGACAACAAAAATATTTGGAAAAGGTCGTTGAAATAAAATATCTTTGGTTCTAACAATAATAAAAATTCAAATAATTTCGTCGAAAGCATCGAAATTTTGTTTTTTATTATGTATAAATGAAAGGATCCTATTGATATTTTGTCGAAATAACCAAAATTTCGTTTTGGTCATTTATGCTGAAATCACCGAAATTTCGGTTATTTAAAGCCAGAAAAATTCTACTATGCCGACCTTGGCATAGTATTGACTGACTGTTAACGTTTGAGGTTTTATACAAAAAATAAATTGATGGTTGTTAATGAAGTTCTCCACTATTATGCAGATTAACAAATGTCGGCACTGTAGACTAACTCTTTAAAACCTTGCTCATAATAACTTATCTATAGCATATTACTTGAGTATTTATATGTATTTGTTGCTTTGGTGCTTTATTTATTGCTTCTGAAGTTAATATTGTTTCTCTTCCTTGTTTAACTTCTATTGTTGTAGTTTTGGATGTGAATTTTGTTTTTCCTTTTTTTCTTCAATATTTGTTCTTTTGTTTGAAACTTTTGCATGGTTTTCTTGACCTTGACAAATATTACTTGCTTTAGTCATCTTTACAGCGAATTGGTTCCACATACCAATCTCGTGTCTGAGGATGACGATACTTGTTTCTCCATCCATGTTACATGACCCAGGCAGCATTATTTATTGTTCTTGTGATAAAAGCATGGATGGGATATTTTGATGATTATTGCGTGTTATGGGCCTAATGGAATTTGGGAGGCATTTAGTTACCTACTATTGCTTAAATTGCTAACAGTGCTAAGCAGCACCCTGTATTTGTCATCCTTCCCCTGAAATGGCTCATAAGATTGGATTTTGAAGTTGAGTCTTGCAAGCTTCAGTGACTGTGATTTGTGGTATTAGTTATCTATATTCATAAAAAAAAAATAATGGTATTAGTTATCTATAAAATTAACAGGTAATACGTCTGTAAATTATGATGAAATATGATTATATTCATGCTTACATGTGAGCCTTAAGCATTTGTATAAGCATGCTATAACCTTAAATATTCACCAATGAAATATTAGGATAAATCGCCATATAGCGATTTTCCTTGATATCGGCAACATTTCGAGCAACATGTCAGCGAAATGTCACCAACATGGGGGGAAATTTCAATTTTTTTTGAAACTTTGGTTTCCCCCTTTTACCCCATGTTGCCGACATTTCGCCGACAAGTCGCTGGCCAATCTTGGTGACATGACCAGCGACATCGACATTTAAAACCTTGATCATATCTGCAAGCTTAGGGTAGCTGCTGAGTTAAAATCCTTTCTCCTATCACACCTCCTTCGGGTTCTTGATTGCAAGTTGTTGTTCTCCTCTTTATTGTCAGTCATCTATAAAGCAATAAGTTTAATCTATTTCCAACTTTGTGTCGGAAGATGACTATTTCAACACCATTTCTTTATGCCATTTTGCAGATGAAAGTAAACTCACTTGCGTCTGTAAGCTTAGGGAAGGTGCATAGTTAAATTCACATGCTAGCTTCAAAATTCTTTCTTTTCTGTTGTCCTTTAGTTACCACTTTATATCATGTTTTTTTAATGTTTTGTGATTCACCAATGAGACTAAACTTAATCATATCTGCAAGCTTAGGGTAGCTGCTGAATTAAAATCCTTTCTTCTACCACATCTCCTTTGGATTCTTCATTGCAAGTTGTTGTTTTCCTCTTTATTGTCAGTCATCTATAAAGCAAAAGGATAAATCTATTACCAACATGTGTCGGAAGATGACTATATCAACAACACTTCTTTATACCATTTTGCAGATGAATGTAAACTCACTTGCGTCTGTAAGCTTTGGGAAGGTGCATAATTAAATTCATATCTAGCTTCAAAATTCTTTCTTTCCACTGTCCTTTAGTTACCACTTTGTATTATGTTACTTAAATGTTTTGTGCTACTTAACTACCTTTGGTAGTTACAGGAGTTGAAGAATATTTGGTAGTTACAGGAGTTGAAGAATATTTGACTGATGTTGGAGATTTGAGTTTTGAGTTAACTCAATTGTGAACTTCTGTTTTTGTATTCATGTGACTTGGCATTGTCGGAAATACTATTTTTTTTACAAATTTAATGACTTAACTGATACTATTTTCTTAATTGATTTTATAATAAATATTTTGATTTGGGATCAGTGATATTATGTAAATTGTTTTTTTTTTGTCTTTAGCCAATGATGATGGTTGTGTTTGAGCATAAAACAGTAAGATTAATTTACATGAATGATTATTTCAGTTAGGTCCACTCCTTTTTTAACTGATGTTATTAAGGATGATATAGTGGGGCCCATAGCGTTTAAACTCGGTTTCAGATCGGGTATCGTCCGCTCCGATCCCGAGTTGGATCGGACGATCTGTGACAATCCAAACCGATCCACAAAATTAAGCTTTTTTTGTTGGATCGTCCTGGATCGGACGATCCAACTTGCCTATTCTGAGACGGATTGTCCGGATCACCCGAGCTGTATCGGTATCAGACCGAGTCGGTGTATTTTGGGACCGGTTTCGACTCGGGATCGTCGGATCTAGACCGGGATGGGACGATCCTTTACACTATGGTGGGGCCTACTCGCAGTAGTTTTTTTAAGGTGTAAAACATTTTGATTTTAATAATATCTTTTCTTTACGAAACAAAAGGTCCACTCCCAAGACCTGGATAGATATTGCATCTTTAAATTGGTCCTGTGATGATAAAAAAAATAATTATAATAATCAACCAATCGTGTAAAAAAAACTTGACATCTATCAGTTGAAACTTGAAAACAAGTTTTTTTCTCTGTTCAAGTAGCACCAGTAAACTAATTTACAAACATGGAGTATAACTTGATAAGCTTTATAGGTCAAAGTAGCTGGTTATTTAGAGAACCATAATATTATATTTCTACGTGACATTGTATCGGTTCACAGTTTTTTTCCCCATTATTTTCTTCCCCTTTTAACTGTTTGGCATGCTTGAGACTTGTGCATATTATAGCTATTTGCTTTGCTAGGAGTGATCTATAACTTGCAAATAAGGTACTTGCTTCACTTATCAGTGTAAGTTTAGAATGGTTGAAAAGTGAAAAGGGAGAAAGTGGTTATAAACGTGTATCTTTCCATCATATTTGTTTGATCTTGTATACATATAAATGCAAGATTCCTGAATCTGTTCATATGCAGATTTCGGGATCATAATTTTTTTTTTGTCCTGTTAGAAATTGATGATTAAATTTTAACAGGCCAGAACAACTTCTGAGCCTTCCTATGAATTACGATATGTTCTTTTAGTTAGCATTTGATAATCTCCTCCCCCAGTTTTTATGGGTTTTGGAGGTTCACCTTCAATGCTTACATGGAAGGTTTGAGAATTTGTCAGGCTCCCTGCATCATTATTACATGTGTTTGGAGTTTGGAATATTCTCACACATCCCAGTCCATCTTGAATTGTTATGGTATTTGATACTGCTTCTTTGTAAGTACTTAGTAGCTCATCCATTTCTTTTCTTCCTTCCCCCCACCCATTTCCGACTTTCATTTGTTTGCTTTTTGTTTAATATTATTTTCCAAATTGGATAATGCAATGAGACTTTGTAGATTTGAAATTCTTGATAATGGGATTCCCTTGCCTATGCATTGCAATATGGTTTTCGGGTTAGAACCGAATGTACTAATCTTATAATTTTCCTTGTTTGTAGGGCTTGCTATGGTGTGCTGAGGTTTATTATGGAAAGCGGGGCAAAAGGATGTGAGGTTTGTTCAAGAGCTGTTTCTTCCAATTGCTTTTTAATGCTTTATAGGGAATGTTTGAAGCTATATTACTACATGCAGGTGATTGTGAGTGGAAAGCTGAGGGCTCAGCGCGCAAAGTCAATGAAGTTTAAGGATGGATACATGATCTCCTCTGGTCACCCTGTCAATGAATATATTGATTCGGCTGTGAGGCATGTCCTCCTCAGACAGGTCTACTTCATCACTCTAGTAGCAAACTTATTGTTATATTTCCTGTCTGTAAGGAAAAAGAAATTGTCTTTTGATGTGTGAACACTGAACAGAACTAAAATCAAAGGAAAAAAAATGTTAAACATGGTTTCTTTGATATCTTTAAATTGAGAAGTATAAATAAGTTATTTTTATTATTATTTTGCATGTTTTCTATTTTTTTCATTAGTAATGTTTGTGTTATCTAACCTAATGGCCTATCTGGTTGAACCATGAAAGCGGTGTACCGAGGGTCATTTCTATTTATTGAAAAGCTTTGAACTGGTTAGTTGGACCACAAAGTTTTTGGAGAGACAATGAAACCCGACAGAGAGAAAAGATATCAACCTGTTTACTTCTTTGGTTTGAGTCCAGTCTAGGACTGGTAACTGATATTGTGATAATCCAGCGCTAGGGTTTTTTGTAACTTTTTTTGCCCCCCTTTTCATTACACAGTTTGATATATTTTTGGTATATACACAGTTTAATGTATTTTTTTGAACACATTAAACACAAATCTTGTTCAGTTCAGAGTATTTTTGGTGATTGTTTTTTATTATTCCTTTTGTAGTCAATTCTATTGAGTGAAGATTTTACTGAACTCAGTTATATCCATCACTTTTATTTGTCTACAGTAGCTAATATTTGAGCCTTTTTTGGGGGGTGTTTTGACTTGTTACAGGGTGTTCTAGGTATTAAAGTGAAGATCATGCTTGACTGGGATCCCAAGGGCAAGCAGGGACCAATGACACCCCTGCCAGATCTGGTGACGATCCATATGCCCAAAGAGGAAGAAGAATATGTTAGGCCGCCGATGCATGCAACAGAAGTTGAGGTGGCTGCTGCAAGTGAAAAAGCGCTAGGGATCTATTTGGGAGACAATCCTCCCTTGTAGTTGCATCCTTCCTGGCATGAATCTTCCAATTTGAAACAGAGATTTAATCTTCCTTAGAATAATGCTTAGGAGGTTCTGTTCTTCAGCGTTAAATATGTTTTTCTTTTTTTGACATCATGTTGGTGAGGGATTGATTATCCGTTTTGTGATTGCATTTTGCCTTTCTACTTAAGTCCAGCTTAATTTTGATTATCCGCGATCACAATTGTTCAGGTGCTTGTTCAAAGGCAACATGTGTGAACTTTATTATTTGATAAACTGGTGAAATTTGCTGTGGCGAGACAATGGGATGTGATGAAGATGGTTGGTTCTAGTTGGATTGTTTTGATTGAAAATTCTTCATGTGATTGTTACATGTTGTGGAGTGGATTTTGGTAACCACGACCTTGGCGAGGCCAGCTTCTTGCAGTCTAACCCAGTCCTGGTTTGATTCAACTGAACTTGAACTTCCTACATTCTCTGCCATTAAAACCTGTGAGAAAACCAAGCTCTCCGACTTGCTTCATTAGTTTTTTCTACTTTGCGTCATTGGAAATATTCCTCATTTCCAATTGAAACATGCAGCTTTCTTTATCATGAAGAGCTTTAAGCTCTCAACCTGATTCCAAGTTCCGACGACTACTTAAGCTTTCTGGATCTTCAGAACCCTGTCATGGTATTTATTTTCCGTTTCCTGCCGGTAATTCTCGGATTCTTCCGTAAAGTTTAGCTTCCTCGTCCCTAGCTGACTCTAGCTTTTAATAACCAACCGAGTCATTTTGAATTAGATTATTCTAGGATTCTACGGCCTAATACATAGCTGCGATTCTCACACCGTTTTAGACTTTGGAATTGGTTTTGGGCTTCTTATTGTTTTCTCAATTAGAGAATTGTATCTGATGAGCTAAAATGGAAAATCAGATTGACATAGCTAGCACGATACAGATTTTGTTACCAACATAAAAGTAGAGGAATCATTACAAGTAGAGAAAACTCCCAAAATAATAATTTTTTTTTTTTTTTTTTGGATTTCTCTTAGGTCCGTTTGACAGGATCGAAGTTGGAGACACCAATGACAGCTCCGAGAATTGCACCCGCAACAATTCCTCCGGCGACAATACTGAACAAGAAGTTCTTGAGAGACGGAGAGAGCCCTGACCCAGTTGCAGCTTCTGCCACCTCCGGGATCACCATGGAAGCAGTCAGCGCCGCCGCTGTCAATCCCGTGACAGCTTTCTCCTTCAGTGATGCTTGGACTGCAAGCTTGGCACTGTATTTTGATGCCAAAACTGGCTTTGATGGCCTAACTGGCAATGGCTTGAAGAAGGTGTCAGAACTTGGGGTTATTAGCCTCTTCTGACTTGCAGAAGTCAAGGGCATGGCCATGGAAACAGCAGTGGATGCCATATCTAACTTCTTTCCTTTAACACAGCAAAGAATCTGAGATTTCTATTAATGTTTTTGCAAGGATGTTGCTGAGAAATAAATGTTTTGGAGAGGAAAGAAAGCTTAGATAGAAGCGATTCAGGAGGGGAAGTAATGAGAGGTGGAAAATAGAGATTTGAATCAAATCTCCATGTCCGATTGTCTTACGTGGCTGCTTCTCCGCCAGGTTATGAAGGATAAGGTTATCCCATCATCCCTTTTGACTTCTGTGGGGGCGGGGCATGGGCTTACAGAGGGCCGGTTTGTCCCGTACCGGGCATGGCACGGGTTGGACTTACTGTACTGGCTTTGACATGACGTATAGGCCCATGCCATGCTGGGCCTCCTTCATTCTGTGGCCTGCAGTATGGCACAGCAGGGTGGGCTAACCGTGAACTCGTACGGACCTGCATGGGTTGGGTCGTGCCGGTTCTGCATTTTGTGGCCTACGGCTCGACCATGTGCTCACTGGATCAGGCACATTATATACATCTATACTGTATCTCCAGCAAGAAGTTCGATGGTTAGGATGATAGATCAACATTATTGACCCCATCATTAGACGTCCTAGATTGATGAGTTCATGATATTTGTAAGTTCCTCGGGAGATTTTGAGACTTAAGAATCCTGTTTGATACCAGTTATCATAGCCTACTACAAAAATGAAAGGACTTCGATTAAGGCTGCGTTTGACTAGGCTTCTATAAGTACTTATTACTGCTTATGGCTTATATAAGCGCTTTTTAAAATTAAATGTGTTTGGTAGTACTTATACTACCATAAGCACTAGAGGAAGGCTACCCATAAAGAGAAGAGCAGATGAAAAAAGGACTTTGAACCAAAGCTGTTCACTACAAAATTATATAAAAGAATACTCTTAATACTTAATTTAAAGCTAGATAAATATTTTTGACTTTTAAAGAATATATAAGAGAACTGAAAGGCTACTTTTATCATTTTAAACGTTTCTCTTAAATTTAAAAGACAAGTAACTGTTTCCGCAAAAGTGATTTTTAAAAGCAATTCCACTCCTACTTCACCAAAATAGACTTTCTGAAGAAGAGCTTTCAAAAACGTCATCAAACCCCCGACCATTAGATAGGAAGCCCTTTGCATTCTAAAGCCAGAGACTGATGTTTCCAAATATAAAATAGCAAGGAGTAAACGGATGCTGTGTCCTATTATCAATCAAAATTAGCAGTATTAAATCTAAATCACCTCAAAGCATCAAAGATGTAAGAGCATATTTCTTAGGTACAACAATTAGACACGTGGTAAGTCAAGTTTAAAGGGTTGCTTACATGGCAGAGATGCAGGACTGGTTGGTCCCTTACAAAATCATCAATGACAAACCGCTCCCCATACTCTGAAATAAACAAAAATAGAGAATTTTTATGCACTTTGAGACTTGCAACTCCCCCATTGATTCTGTCCACAATACAAAACACCTTTGTTACAACTGGTAGCTTTGCACTCATCTGGTTGCAAGAAATTAAATGTAATCCATTTGATAGTTTGAAAACAACCAAGTTATACAGTTGCGGAAATCCCATGTGATCCCTGCTGGTTCATGGTGTAAAGGATCGTCCGATACAACTCGAGATCGGCTCGGTCCGAGACATGTTACATATATCGGTCAATATTAGTCGGATCGACCAATCCAATTCGGCCGAGGCAAGTAATTTATTATGAGGATTGTTTTAACTCGGGAATCGGATCGGGATCAGCTGAGAACGATCCCCTAGTTAAAACAATCCTCATAATTTCAACTACTACGACAAAAAAAAAAAAAAGGCAACCTCTTGAGTAAATTGCTAACATTGCTAGCAATGAAGTAATTTAATATATGTTTCTAAAGTGTCCATAGGTAGTAGTTTGTGTACCAATATCAGGTTTGTCAAACATCTAGACGCAATCAAGTATGATTTTATCATTATGGGAGCAGAGTAGGGAAGGAACAAACCTGCAGTATACTGGGAGAACTCTTGTGCCACAAAGAGATCATCATCATCTGACTGTCGTAAATGCTATTGCCGCTGAGCCAACATAACTGAGGTGAACTTCTTGAGGCAAGAGGTGATACATAATACCAAGTTCTTCAAAGATTTTCTTCAGCTCTATGATTAGTTCAGATCTCCGACTGTTTTTCTCTCCAAAGTTCTGAAAGTTTATAGTGTGATTAACATATAGAGCCATCTTCATCTTGTTCACATTCTCGATCTCTTTAACCACCACACTGTGGTTAAGTAGCCAGTTCTGAGACTTACTGTCTATATACCTGAATTCCCAACAAAAAGCATACAATCCAATTAAAACAAAGAAAGCACTACAATGAAGTTAAAGGCGCCACTAGTCAACAATCGTGTGACCCAACATTTTTCATTAGCAAGAAGCTAAGAATATAAAAGGAGTGCCATATGGAACTGATGCCAGAACATAGACACAATGTAAAGCTTAACCACACATTGATACATTTTTACCAAGAGTAAACTAAGAGGAGATAGATGACAGAAAGGCAAATGCAAGTTCATTTCCAAGACATATCACGAAAAGAAACAGAAATGACGTAAACCAGATGCAAAAATAGAAGAAAACTAGTTGTAGTTGAAAAAGGAAGGTGTTTCCTTGTTTGTTGAAAGTATTTTTAGGTAGCATAAACGTTTATAGTCGTTTTTGTTTAAATAGTGATTTGATTGAAAACCATCGTTTAATTTGCCACCTATTTTAAAGGATTATAGGGATAAAATCAGGAAAATCATTCAAAATTGGAAACAGTTGGTGAGGGGTGGATAATTGTTTCTGGAAATGTGGTGGCAAGCTTGTAAATACTTTCACCTAAGTTATGTCATACTCACAAGGAAAAATAACACTTTGTATTTGGTTTAAGGGCAAACTTGCTATTCTTTCTAAAATATCGAGCATGTGTAGTTTCTACAAGTTATTGGAACATTGAAGTAAACCAAGATCAAAACCATTCATGGATTGTGGGTATCGAAAAGCACTCAACAGCCACAATTTTCAAAATTCCGGCAAGAACAAATCTTAAATCAAAGCCCAATGCTGCCTTAGCTTTCAATACTTTTGTTAATATAGTGGTGTCATTCACCAATGAAACAAGAACCACCACCACCTAACAAATGCACACTTTTTCCTACTTTAAGCAAATACTCATGAAGATCTGATGGCTATCTCTTAGGCGCAATAAGAGAAGAATGAAATCAGAAAACCTCTACATAAATCTCTTCTTGATAAAGCTTTATTTCTTTTTTTTCTTCCTTTTCTTTTGATAAGTAAATGTCAAGCAAGTTGCTAGCTGTAATGTACTGATATGATGTCCTACACATCAATTTCCCTACATCCTAAAATCCAAGATTTACTGTGTTAAATTGACAAAAACCTCCACGTAAATCTCTTCTTGACAATGAAAATGATAAGAGAATCAATCGGTTAGATGCCCAAGTCAATCTATACAGTGGTAAGATTATCATAATTCATAAAAATGCTACACAGCCTACACCCCTTTCAACGATCAAGTATATTGAGCTACAATAATCATTGCCCATAAAACCATTCTTTTGAATCAATGGTGACATTTAGTTCCCATTGTTGCACACAGTCACATGAATATGAGAAATAAAATGGCTAGAGTTGATGACATACGCTTTTATTCTAGCTTTGAGAGCTCCAATACTCTCAATTGAAATGGAAACATCAACTGCAAACTCCACTGCATCACTCATTTCGGGACTTCGGTAATAATTGCTGATGGGCTTTGTAGACAAAACTGAATTGGGATAGAATATCTTTTCATTGTCATATTTTAAGAAGACGGTCGTTAGAATGTTCATCTCTTCAACAATCATCTGCGAGGTTACAATTTATTAAGCCCAACTAACCAAGTAATAACCCTAGTATAATCAAATTTTATAGGGAGCAAGTTACCTGCACTCCATCAATGACGCAACGATCACCAACATCAAATGGATGCGTTACAAAGACAAATATGATGGCTTCAAATACAGTCTTGCAGGTGTTGCCAAACACGAAAACAACTAGTAATAGCTGAGACGAAATGAAAACAAACAATTGGGTTGATGCAAATCCCATCAAAAGAAGCCCCACAATAATGATTAGAACAATCACAACTGCTGAGACAAGGTTGTTCAACTGCTTTACAGCCGTTTTGGTGTCATTTAAAGAATGTGCAAGCGACTTGCGATCAAGGTAAACCTTCACCTGCATATAAGAACATTATAAGAGTCAAGAAATTCACTAATTCCTCCAACAAAGAGAATTCCTAGTTCTTTTATGCCAAAATGGTAAAGAAAATAACAACAGGTTGTAAACCCATACAAATGAGTTCATGATTTAAAACTAAGGTCCTTTTGAGGGATATGTTGTCACATGTAAGCCTAAGTTGTCCACTGTACAATAACATACAGCTAAATGGCTACTGAGCATGTTTTAAAATATAGACCCAGTATTTCACTTGTGTGTGTCTGCCATTATTTTAAAGGATCATACATAGGACA
Source organism: Pachysandra terminalis (assembly GCA_031762675.1). Classification (NCBI taxonomy): domain Eukaryota; kingdom Viridiplantae; phylum Streptophyta; class Magnoliopsida; order Buxales; family Buxaceae; genus Pachysandra; species Pachysandra terminalis. The sequence goes on along the minus strand of JAUPMG010059451.1, from coordinate 1,350 downwards.
CATGATACACAGTTTCATATTCTATCTGAGTCTATGGGGAAAAGGGAGAATGAAGTACAATGTTTTGAGCCATGCAATCCAATGGGAACTTTGTTATGATAGGAACATGAGGATTTTTATGATAAGTACTCAAATTTCTTGGAGTTGGTGGAAAGAATCAAGGTTTATGTAGCTGGTTGGGTTTCAATTAGAAAAGAATTTCAAAATATTGGTTAATCAAATCCTTGCCGGCCTACTTGTATTTCTATATGGTCTCCTCCATCATCAGGTATTATTAAACTCAATTTTGATGATTTTCCCTTGGGAACCTGGGTCCATCGGATATTGAAGGGTGTTTAAAGATCATACAGAGGATATCATCCATTGATTTTCCGGTCCAGTTGGTGAAGAAGTGGCTATTAGAACTGAAGTTTTGTCCCTTCTGTTTGGCTTGAGAGAAGCTAAGAAGACTAAGGCGAGGAATCTCCTCATGAAGGGGGACTCACTTATTGATTGGGTGAAGGATGGTAAGGTAGCCTCTAAGCATCTTTCCTTTGGGTACCAAGATCAGCTAATGAAGTAGCTAATGATTTAGTCAAAAAAGGGGTGAGGAAGGACACCATGGCTGTATAAAATGAGATTCCGATGCGATTTTTGTTATTTAGATTTTGCTCTCCCCCCACCCAACACACACACACACACACACACTTCCTTGTCTTGTTTTTGTACTCATCTTGTTGTATCTTTGGGCCTCTTGGTTTTCACCGTGTCATCTTGGTACTTTTTCTATCGATAAATTTCTATTATTCATCAAAAAAAAAAAACCATAAATCTGCTAAACAAAGATAATAGTCAAGAAATCTGGAACCCAAAGGGGACTCTGATTTGGAAGCATAAACTAAGAAATCTGGAACCCAAGGGGACTCTGATTTGGAAGCATAAACTAGAAGGGAAAGGGGAAAAAACGTTGTACCACCCAGTTTCTCAAAGCTGATTTCTTGATCCTTCCGGTCTCCACTGCTCCTCCAAAGAGTGGAAGCACAATATCCACCTCTTCCTTATTCATGAATCTCAGGAGGTCCTCCTCATCAATATACCTACTCCATAGTACAAATGAGACAGTATGAGAACAGAAGAAGCTACCATCAGAAGATATAAGCAGTTTTTAGCTTCTATTAAATTTCCTTACTTGCAACCAAGCTTTGCAACATTCCTGAAAATCTGATAAGCAGCGGCTTTGGCTTCCCACTCACTAGTAATCTCCTTATCTTTACGTTCACCTCCCTCGTCAACGAAACTCTCATCAAGTGTGTTTGAGATAGTAGACAACCCTGAAGTCATTATCACATTAATCAACCCCTTCATGGTCCA
>JAUPMG010059440.1:0-13580 GCA_031762675.1 Pachysandra terminalis | reverse complement strand
GGCGAATTGTAAGTGTGTTATACTCGAGCCCGATTCCTTCACCTTAACACCTTGGATCAACCCCTTATCTTCAGCCCTCTTGATCATATTACCCAAACATTCTGCTATCAAAATGAACAAAAAAGGGGAGAGCGGATCTCCTTGTCTAAGACCTTTGCGTGACGTGAAAAAACCACTGAAGATCTGTTCACCAAGACTGAAATGGATACCGTTGAAATACAGCTTCTATTCCAACTAATCCACTTCACACCAAAACCCATTCTTCTCATGACATAACAAAAAAATTCCCAATTTACGTTATCGTACGCCTTTTCCATATCCACCTTACAAACAAGTGCATTCTTAACTTATGTTTCCTTGGTGTCCTGATGCCAGTTATGTGCCTAAAGTTTTATTTTGTTAAAATCATCTCCAAAAGCTTGGTTCTTGCTATGCTTGTTATTGAAAAACACTTTTGGCCCACGACTTGGTGGGTTGAAACGTTATCAGTTTCTTCATCAATACGTGGGTTGGCTGTGTAAAATCCTGATGTGGATCGTGTCTTCCAAAACCTAGCATGTTGTGGAATTGTGAAACAAGCCTTTGGATGGTTTTATGGAATTCTTTGATAGAAGTTGTTAACAATGTATCCGGCATGACCTTTTGGTATTAATCCCTAAGAAGGGAGGGGACTTTGGGATAACATGTTTAGTTATGAGTTTGTTCAAGATTATTGCCAAGGTCCTTTCTCTTAAGCTCAAAAGTGTCAAAGCATCAGAATGCACTCATCCAAGGTAGAAGGATTATAAATTGTGCTTTGATTGCTAATGAATGTGTGGTTTAGAAATTCTGATCACGTGATTTAGTCTTATGTGTAAGTTGGACAATGTTAAAGTATATGACAGGGTTGAATTATACTTTCTAGATTTGGTGTTAGAATGGAAGGGATTTGGGACTGGATGGCGCAAATGGATTGCAAGTTGTCTCAGGAGTGTTTCATTCTCCTTTATTCTCTATGGCTTCGTTTGGATATCAAGAAGTGCGACAGAATGCTAGAAAACAAATTTTTCTTGTATCCCGTGTGCGTTTGGTTATCAAGAATATGAAAGAAAGGGTGGGACCCACCCCTTTTGTGAGAAAATGAAGGATGAAAAACTCAATTTTTTTCTTTCTTGCAAAAGTAGTCTGAATTTGCATTGTGAGAATGCTTATATTATAAGGGCAGAAATGGAAATTATGTTCAGGATTCTTATGATTTTCTTGCTAACCAAATGCACCATTACATGATTTTCATTAATAATCATGCAGATTTCTTGCAACATCTAAACAGCATTAGGAAAATTATTTTCACTTTCTTTTACGTTGTTTACATACATATTACTTTCTCACATTACTTTCTTACATTTTCTTGGAATCCAAACGGGGCCTATGGATATGTCAAAGGTCAATTTTCCTCTTCTAGGGATCTTATGCATGGGGTTCCTTTGTCTCTACTCCTATTTACAAGGTTGGTGATATCTCGGATTATTTAGTAAAGTGGAGGAGCTCGGCTTCGTAGAGTTTTTAGAGTGGGAACTCATCTCCATTTTGTTGATGATGCAATTCTGTTCTTTGAAGATTCTGAAGATCAGATTGATTGTACCAAATGTATCTTCCGATATTTGAGATAATATTGGGTTTTAAGGTGAAACTGGTGAAGAATTGGAGGGATCCATGTGAGCAAGGAAGTCCACTGCTGAGTTTCTAAGTTGTAGTGTTGGAGAGTGGCAATATCTTAGATTCCATGGCTTCCTCTGGAAGCAAGGTTTAAAGCATAGATTTCGGATCGGTAATCGACACCCTCCAAAACCAATACGAGTCGGTATGTATCGGGAATCGACTGATGCCATTCAAAAATAGAGGCTATTGGGAAAGGCATCGGCCAATACCTTTACAAATAGGTTCGAATTGGGCACCCTCAAAAGGCCTAGTCATATCGGTTTCAGCTGATACTTGTAACCTTGTTTGGGAGGAAACCCTAGGTATATTCTATAATGGAGAAGATTGATACGATACTGGCATCTGGGAAAAAGGAATTATTTGTCTTGTGGGGAAGAATCATATTTATCAAGGAATAGTTGGCAAATCTTATAATTTACTGTCCATCCCTCTTTAAAATCCCTGTCAGAGTAATGAAAAGGATTGGGAAAGTTCAAGGGGACCTTTTTTGCGAAGGAGGGGGGAAAAAGGATCATCTGGTTAGTTGGAAGTTATTGTGTAATGATAAAATCTTGGGAGGACTTAATATGAGAAATACATTGTATTGGAATTCTGTCCTACTTGCCAATTGGCTATGGTGATTTAGCTTGGAGAGTGAGTTTATGGGTAGAAGTTGTTGTAAGTATGATATTTATGAGAACTACTGGGACATAAATACTAGAGCTAAGGTGTATTATGCGAGCCCTTGGAAAACCCTCTCTCTTCTTTGGCTCCTTCCTTTTATCTGTATGTGTACTTCAGTTTGGGTGCTGTGTCCCCTATCCTGTTCAGGACTGATGTTTGGTGGGATGAGGTGGCTTTATCCTCATGCTTCCCCTGTATTTTTAGACTTTCTCTTCAGGAAATCAGGAGGCTAGGGTGGAAAATGTGCTATCTCGGTCTCTTATTGGTTCATCTTGGCATCTGTCATTTATATGAGACTGAGACCCTAAGCTTGCCGACCTTTTAGAGTTTAGCATCCTTTTTTGAACTTCTGAAAGTTGTTTTTATTGATTCCTCATTAGCATACGTGTGTGCATGGACTTTAGACCCTAAAGGGGCTTTCTCTACAAAGTCATTCTTTGGTTTATTATGGACAACTGTGACCCTCTGCACCCAACATTCCCTTCACATCAGATCTTGAAGCACCTGCCCCTCCTAGGTTTAAGGCTTTTATTTCGACCGTGGTTCCCAATAAAATAATACCTGTGGCAAAAAAGAAGGAAATCCCATGCTATGCAACCATAAGTTTGCATTATGTGCCTGAGACAGGTTGAATCAATGGTTCATCTGTTCCTTCATGTTGCAGTTGCTAGAGAGTTGTGATATTTATTTCTTGGCCTGCTTTTGGTAGACTGGGTTTTGCCAAAAAATATTTGGTGCTTCATTGTTCATTGGTGCTTTTAAGGTTGTAGAAGAGGGGTGGATGATGTATTGGTACTTCATTGTTCATTGGTGCTTTTAAGGTTGTAGAAGAGGGGTGGATGATGTATTGGTACTTGTTTCATGTCATCCTTTGGTCGGGGACAAACAGGATTTTTAATGATGTCAGGAGTAATCGGTCCATTATTGAGTCAATGATGCTGGCAGTTGCCTCTTGGGTTTGTGTGTCTGATATTCTAGAGGCATTTTGGTGTCGTAGATCATCAGACAGTGGTCTATCTTACTAATGGTTGACAGATGTTGCACTTTGCAGAAGACTCCTAGGGAAGGATCTTTCTAGCTGAATTTTGATGGAATTTCATTGGGCAATCCAGGGAGATATAGTATTGGGGGTATCTTTAGGGACCAGTTGGCTACTATTGTGCATCTCTTCTCTGGTCCAAATGGGTAAAGTAATTCTATAAGGCCAGAATTATGCACTCTTCTTGACCATCAAAAAAATTATGCACTCTTCTCATAGGGCTGATGGAAGCTATGTCCCATGATTTTGCATCTTTGGAGGTAGAGGGAAATTCTCTCAGTGAAATCATAGATGAATAACCCACGACCACTTTTGGATGATCCAGAGGTCTGGTTGGTTCATTTCTTGGTTAATGGAATGAATTTTCTCCCATGTGCCAAGATCAGTTAGTGACTTGGCAGATAGATTAGCCAGAAGGAGGGAAGCTCTATTCACAGGTATGTATTCCAACGGAGGACATGTTGGCTGCTGCTTAGTGGGTTTCTTGCTGTGGATTGAAGTTATGAGCTGTTTCTTGTAATTTTTCTGATTCTATTTTTTTTTTGGTGCACTAAGCTTGAGGGTGCAATCGTGTAGTTATTGTACAGTCCTCTTATCAATATAAATTTCATTGTTCATCAAAAAAAAAAAAACTCAGTAATTAGCAGGGGTAAATCTACTACCTTTTGACAGACACCCCCCTTTCCATGAAGCAAGTTTACTATCTGGTTTCTTGATAATTCTGCCCTCAATCAATTTATTTTTGGATGAAACTTCCAAAGGTAACTTAGATATTGGGATGAAAGGCTACCCACCTTACAGCCTAAATTGATAGCCACCTGATTCAAATTGGGGATATCTTCAACACTGACATAACACTTTTAGGAAGGTTGATTTTGAGTTTGGAGACAGTTTCAAACAACGAAGAATACACTGAATAACTCTCAACTGGGAATGTTCTGTGTTCTTTTAGTTACACCTAATGATTGTTTTATTTTGTGCACACCTTTCGTAACACCTACCCATTGTTGTGTATATTTTTTTTCCATCTGATTTTTATGGCTGTCCCTATCAATATATATGTCAAAATTCATTCTCTTTTTTGCTTTTCTCTGGAACAAAATATTTGATCGTTTATGAAGATATATGTTGTTTGTAAACACTCCAGTATGGACACTTATTATCATGCCAAACTGTTGTAATGTTTTTCATTAATGAATTGTGATGCTGACACTGTTCATCATGATATTGCCTTATATTTCCAAACTGTCAGGCACCTGCTGAAGAAGTGAAGCCATTGTACCTTCAATATGCTAAACTGGAGGAGGATTATGGTCTAGCAAAGCGTGCAATGAAGGTCTATGATCAAGCCACAAAGGCTGTCCCCGATAGAGAGAAAATGAGCATGTACGAAATTTACATAGCTCGTGCAGCTGAGATCTTTGGTATTCCAAAGACTAGGGAGATATATGAGGTTTAATTCTCTACATGTATCTTAAGCTGTTGAATGTCTTTGAACTACTTGTATTTTGTCAAGAAAATACACAAATTCAAATGCCCCTTCGAGTTGTTATTTATAACATTTTGGGAATATCTCTCATGGCTATACAAAATATATGTTTTAGGATCCCTTGAGAAATAGTTTATTTTATAGTTTTTATTCTGTTTTCTCCCTGAGGTGTACCTTGATTTCCACGACATTACCAAAGTATGCTTGATTGAGAGTGATGGCCATGTTCATTGGTAGTAGACTCCTTTTAGAACTTTGTTTTATTAGTCACAACATGTTTAAAACTCTATTTAGAGCTTTATATTATGAGAAACACCTGTCTGTCTTTGTGGTTTATTCAAAAAGTATAAAATGTATTTTTCTTTTCTAACATTTTATATTTTCTCCTTTTTTGAATGGTTAATATAGATGACAAGTCTGTCTCCCAGGCAACATATATTGCATGGAAAAACAATTGTGCTTTTCTTTTATCCTTCTTTATGGAACCTTCGAGAAACCAATGTTGGTGTAGCAATTGGAGACAGTTTGCGTTCTGTTGTTTTTTCATGTTTTTGAATTACTTTGTTGTAATTTCTTGGTCTTGTTTGTGTTGCATGCACTTGTGTTTGTGGGTCTCTTTACAAGACTATTTGTTTGCCAACTTCCATATCCCTTACAAGTTACAATGCGCTTTGCAGCAAGCCATAGAATCTGGTCTCCCAGACAAAGATGTTAAAACCATGTGCATGAAGTATGCTGAACTAGAGAAGAGCTTGGGAGAAATAGATCGTTCTCGTGCGATATATGTGTTCTCATCCCAGTTTGCAGATCCTCGATCTGATATGGATTTCTGGAACAAGTGGCATGAGTTTGAGGTGCAGCATGGAAATGAAGACACCTTCAGAGAAATGCTCCGTATCAAACGCAGTGTTTCAGCCAGCTATAGTCAGGTAGCTTCACATCTTTTTAATCTTTTAGGGATTACTTTTAACTACTACGGTTTTGTTACAATATGATATATATCTATGGTTTTTAGATGTAAAATGACCATTAATGATTAAAAAAGAAATAAATAAGCACGGTGTAATGAAACATGGGGCGTATGTACAGTGGCTGGGACACATTACTTGCTAAGGTTAATGTGAGTGATCTCTGAGGTCATTATTGAATACACTGAAGATCCCAATTGTCGTATAGTTTTGGACTGTTAAGCAGGATTTCTTTTGCTGTGTTCTGATCCACTTGCATGCATCTAGCATCTTGTTTGAAGGTCATTTACATGTAGTATTGTGACTATTTACCCTTCACATAATGGGAAAAGGTTTTCTATTCCATCACAATATACTTTAGTTCAACGGGAGGGGGTGGTTGGTTCTGGCATGTTTGGAAGTCTAATTTGGCCAGTCGAGACCATCCATCGGATAGGGTATAGTCTTGATAGTAGTATGTAGAAACTTGTTGATCCACTAAGAAACGCAGGCTCTGATCTAACTGAGATGGGTCAGGTTTTGAGTAGGATTGATTCCAGCACATGGTTCCCATTCGGTAGACCAGTGGAAAGAGTCGGAAAACTCAGTTGTGTTTATTACTGACTCATCCGAGTTACTCTGTTAATACTATGCTCCCGATTGTTTTATGTATGATTCGACATTTGCTCCTTGTATATAATGAATACTAAAGATACTTGATTTGACCACCTAAGCCACCCAACAAAAGTGGTATTTTGTTTTAGTTCCTCATCCCTTCCTGTTACTGGTTTCTTGTTCAGTTTGTTTTTATGACTTTTGATCATTCGAACAATGATTTGCTTTTATACATTTGAATGTACTTTTAATTAGATTTTACTTATGCTTGCCTTCTTTCAGATAACCATGAAAATATTGTTTGTGATTCTTTAATAAGTTATTTTCAATCTTTATTTGAGGACATCTCCAGGTGAACTTGTAAATGAATAATAAACTGTTACTGGGTTTCTGAAGGGTTTTAAGTTTTTATTATTCTGTGTTTCCTATTTTATATTGGTAGTTCTTTAAACAGACTATTTAAATAATCTATCAATTTGAAATATTTTTTCCTTTTTTCACTGACTTGCAAGTTGGCTCAGGCTAATTTATTAGCATTCTACTTGAAATTCGAAGTAACAGGTGTATCCCAGGTTTTAAACACTGCCTAATAGCAACCTTGTCATCTACATAAGCCCCATACTGTAATTTTCATCTGTCCTTGGGTCTTGTATGTATCAAGCAAGAACGATGCAAGAAAAATGGGATGCATTTTGCCACGTCTCTTCGATTCGATTCTATTTTGTTTAATTTTTTTCTTGTTGCAGACACATTTTATCCTTCCGGAGTATTTAATGCAAAAGGATCAGAAGCTGAGTCTCGAGGAAACCGTCGATACATTGAAGCGTGCTGGGGTGCCCGAAGATGAAATGGTGGCTCTAGAAAGGCAGTTAGCCCCCGCTGCAGCCAGTGCTGCACCTGCTAAGGATAGTACTAGAGTAGTGGGCTTTGTGAGTGCTGGAGTGGAATCACAAGCTGGAGTGATCCGTACACCGGATGGAGGGAGGAAAGTAACTGCAAATCATGAGGACATAGAGTTGCCAGAGGACAGTGAGTCAGATGATGAAAGAGTTGAAATAGCTCAAAAAGATGTTCCTGCTGCAGTTTTCGGGGATTTGGTACGGAAGGTGGAGGAATCCGATAAGGATATGGATGGAGATGCCACTGCTAAAGACAACGACAGCGACAGCCGTCTTGGCGCCCTTGAGAGAATAAAGAGGCAAAGGCGGGCCTAGTTCGGTGTTTGCTTCAACAATCTAATTACAGATGGTAAATTTTGTCTCATTAATCTCATATACTAACTACTTCCATGTTTCTTGTTCTGAATGTTTCTTCAGATGATGAGCAGTTTAATGTGTACATATATATTCAGAGGTTTTGAATGTATATATACCTGTATTTGTCACCTCTGTTTTCAGCAAGTTTTGTGGAATGTTTAATCAGGTATTTAACTATAAATTAAATATTAAAGCAATTTTCTAAAAACATATATTTTAAATGATTGATAGAACCATCTAAGATACTATGCATAGTATAAACTAACCGAATATTGCTTTTGCCCAATACTACTTGGGCTCAAGCTCGACTTGTTAAAATATTTGAGCCTCGAGCTTGGTACGTAAAAGGCTTGACTTGGCTCACAAAAAAACATAGATTAATACAAATACATTAATATTATAATATTATAATTGATAACATATAGTATATTAAAACGTATATTTAATATTAATATATAATATAAGATATGGAAATATGGACGTATAATCTCATGTACAAATTGAGTCGAGTCTACCCAAATTCGACTTGAGCTCTTTAAGATAATGAGCTTTATTTTCATATTCTCGGCTCGTAAGCCTAAGCCGAGCTAATCGGTTCGTCGACATACGTAATCTTATTTTGCACCTATATCCAATTCTTTTCCACTTTGGCCCCAAGATAAACGTAAGAGCCTGTTTTAAGACCATTTCAAAGTTAGGTTTATCAAAAGATCCGATAATGGTCCGAGTTCGATCTAAATCCGATAAAAAAAAAAGCGGATTTAGTAAGGGATTTCTGATCCGATTTTAATTGGATCAAATTCGGATATAGGCTGATTCGATACGAGTCTGATCCAGTTTCATTTGTGTACATATATAGATATATAAAATATATATTGTAAATATACATATGTATGCATATATAATATTTGGTGAATACAAGAATTAAACATACAATTAAAAATAAGTCATTAGTTTAGGATACTTTTAAAAGAAATAAAAAAAGTGAATCATATTATATTTCTTTTTATTTGATTTCTTATAACTATAAATTAAGTTTATCAAAAAATCCGATAATTATTCGAATCCGATCAGATTCAAAACTAATCGAATTTGATAAGAGATTTATGATTCGATGATCCGATTCGTTCCGAATTTTAATCAAATCAAAGTTAGATATGCCTTGATCCGGTTCGAATCCGATCCGTTGACAGGCCTACCCACAGGAACACCACACGGTGTTCCCCGACAGGGGATCCCGGCTCGATAAGGAAAGCGTAGCTGAACGCATATCGACCAATCATAACTTAACACATCCTCAACGGTAAAAGCCTGTGTATTTTATTTTTTTCTGAGTATCAAAGGAGTGCCTTAGTGACTTTCCTTTTCCCATCCATTATAATGCTTCTTTGAAAGATCAGATTCTCCTAAAAAACAAGAGGTCTTTCCCATTTCCAAAAGAAAAAAAGAGGTTCTGAAGCAAGAGATTTAAGAGGAGCAAAGTCACAACAAGATGGAACAGTCCAAAACAAGAAGAAGAAGAAGATTACCAATAGCTAAGAAACCAATTGAATTGTTGAAAGAAGCCAAATAGACAGACCAATATCATACATAAATCCACAAAGAACATACAAAAACGATTAAAACCCAGGTAATAGTTATGCAGCCTTTGCTGTACAACCCATGTAAGACAAGCTATCCAGATCTTCAGCAACCTCAACTTCTTTGACCTCTTCAAGAATACTCTCACAGTCTCTCTCAAGGTTTGCATGAAACCTTTCTCTAGCTTGAGATCTCTGCCTTTTCATAGCTTCCCTTCTACGATCATGATCTGCCATCCTGCACCATCACAACAACCACATCAAATGAGAGAAGAAGAATGAGAAGAAGAAGAAGAAGAAGAGGAAGAGGAGATGGATCATACTCCATTGAAAGAACAAGACGATGTGTGATCCCTGAGACACAGAGAGGAAGGCCATAGTTACTTTGAGGGTACAAGATGGATTTCATATTTTTTTTCCTTTTCTTTAATATTTTGAAGGGAATATGTGGAGGAGATGAGGTATAAGAAAAGAAGTTGGGTTTCCTCTTATGGGTGATTTTTGCTTTAAACGTGGGTTGGGAATTGGGAAATGAGTAGGAAAGGGATCTTTCTCCTCTTTTGGGGAGGAGGAGCATTTAATACAAGAGTTTGTACTGTGAAATTATGCACCAGATTTTTTTTCTATATGAAGTTGTGTCCAAGTTCTAAGCACCTAAATTAACATCTGCATTTGATGATCACATGGACATGGCCCACCCCTTTATTCTGATTCATGATTCTGAGAACAGGGTATAACATGGTTAGTCATTTGGATTACGATCTATGGGCCTTAGTTCCATGTTAGTATAGTATTAACAATATCAATGATTCTGAAGAAAAAAGGAACCCAGTTTCCCTAGTAGAGGAATTCAGGCCAAGCTTCAAAGAAAGTAGCTGATTCTTTGTTCATTAGATTTCTCACCAAGAAATTTCTCATTTCCTTCTCAATTATGCTACAAAGAACCACTTAAATTAGTTAATTCAATCCACCAGAAGCGTAGAGAACGATAAACAAGCAATAACAGAAAAAAAAAAAAAAAAACAAGAATAGGCGGATTTACATGGAAAAAAAAAAATCACGGAACAATAGAAAATCCATTATAACCAGGAAAAGCAGGAGCAGGGTTACAAAGATCTCCCTCGCCACTTTCCACTCGCCGAAAATTGTATACACCCTAATCATCGCAATTTAAATTATCGTTACATCTCAAAGAGCAAAATATGAAAATGCCTTCAATAATAACCGTCCAAAAGTTTGAGAGAACAGAGGCTGGATATAACGAATAATCAGGCTCCACATCTCAACAAGAAGTTAGTTTCAGTAGAAGGATACAAGCATCCATGTAATCTATTAAACATTGTTTTTGCTATTGCTAAAGATATGATCTTCGACGGCTATTCGAGTCTTAAGCAACCCATTCTGATATAGAAATCTATATGAAATATAATGCTATTTCCAGAGCAGTTTTTTTGGTTTTTGATTACACATTTGAATACATGATGATTTGGAAGTAAGAGAAGTGGCTCTGGCCATAGGTCTACCTCTATGCATATCCAGACGCCTTTACTTTTTAAGTCCTCATTAACAAAGAATTCCAGTGGATCTAGTTGTTGAAGTTAATCACCTGCATCAATTTATATGTAACTCATGTGCTTGGAATCCTTAGTGATTAAATAAATCAAGATTTTATTATGACAGGGATATTTCAGAGAGATGCAAAAGCAAAAGCCTAAAGTGACTTTATCAAAACTAGAGAGCCAGCAAAGAAATTGATTTTACTCCTACCTTCCAACAAACCATTGCAAAGATTTCCGCCCTCTCGATATCTAATTGAGCTTTCAAAGTTGATCATTATCAAGTGCTTTCTTGATAATCTAGTACCTTAATTCTTGGATAATTATGAGCCAAATCCTGCACAAAACAATAAAAAAGCATAAATAAAAGATTCTGAGTTTATTTATGTTGTAAATGTAGGGTATCTCATATCTTGTTTACTCTGTAAGGTAATTCAACAATATCAGTCCTTATCTTCATGATTACTACGTTGATTAGACCAAATATTCTATACTGACAAGATTTCATTCAATATTGGCACCTAGACTAAAGTGGGCAAACCAACAAAGGTTAAAAAGGAAAAATAAGGCCAATCCATTTTGCTACAAGACTCACATGCTATCCAAATTATTATTGTCCCTTCATTTCAAAGGTTCCAGCAAAGAAGTATTCATTCATCTACTGAAAATAACGCACGGTCCCCTTTCTAGAAATGTTCTTTCTGCATAAACATCGGTGTTGGGCTCCCCATACTGTCCTCAAAACTTGTAGAACATACAAATTTGATGTCTATAATTTAATGGGATCTAAGATTCAGACAGATTACTATCCCTCATAATTGTGGAGAACGTTGGGCCACCCACCAACTTGCAAGTTAGAATACTTTGGCTGTATGGGACTAATCAGTCAACCTCATTAGGAAAACATTTCCATCAGCAGTTTTATTATGATTACATGTCAATTTCAAGATAAATCTAAATGATAAAATGTTAAAACTGAATTTACGAGATTTAAGAAATATATCAATCAACAGTAATTGTTATGAGGATAATTCAAAGTAATACCAAATAGGAGATAGGAGAAGTGTACCATCCCCAGCTCTTTGAGACCTGCACTTGCATGAAGCTGGACATCAAAATCAAACTCCTTGAATCAGTACAAACATTTAGAAGATTTGCCATATGAAGTCAAAAAACCCTGTCACAGTTTTGCAATCTCGTGCTTTCACCATCCGAATTTACTGTGGGACAAATAAGATGGTGGGATCCACTCTGCTATAAATGATGAAGGCAAACTGTTTCATAGACGACGATATAGTCCCTAAATCCAATCAACATAACAGACACAAAATATAATTTAGGAAAACGTTGAACCAGTTGAACATGTGAACTAAGTAGGCTCTTTTCGAAAAATTTGTCAGAACTCCAACAAAATCAATGTGCCTAGCTAGGAAACGTCATACACTGAAACAACCTAGCAGAGGGGCAGAGAGGAGATGACAAGTTAAATATGTTAGTCGAATTTCTGTTGTTCTATCCTTTTCTCTCCATCCCGTAACAGAATATTGAAGATTCAACTTTGACTAACATAGTGGCTTTGACAGGAGATCAAGGTATAGGTAAGAATTGGAGGGGTGGGGGACTGGGGAGTATTTACGTAATAATGTTCTTGTTGCAGTCACAGTTATGATTGTAAACACCACGAGGGTGTAAAAGAAGATGAGCCTCAGACGAATAGTTATTTATTAATGGTTTAAATATGGATTGTGTTATTGCAAACATTATATTGTGCCCCATATTCATTATATCCACAGTGCGCGTTGCATGAACCTAAGCAGTGTGAAGGAGACGGAGGTAGATGGATTTAGTAATTTAACTTACTGAGCTTGTTGCTTTTTCCTTTCCCTCCTTTACTCTTCTCATGATTCTCAACTATAAAAACGCATCGATACTTGTGTCTTTATCCTGGGCTTTGATTACAGAAAGATTTGCTCTCTTCATAAAAGAAACCAAAGTTACAAATCCATTGCATAAAAAAAGTAGAAGAATAAGAATTTTCCACAAAGTGGTACAGCATGAGGACCACCTTATCCAAATGAGAAATATAAACATTCTCTTAAAGAGGCATTTGTTGGGTTATTTGCATCCACTTGAAATTGAAGAAAAGACAGTTCAAAGGGACGTGATAGGGCCCTTTCACATAAAACAAGCATGCCAAAATACAGTTATGATTCAAGCTTTAAAAGTATTAACCAGATTAAAAATGGCGCTTTACAAGTACTAAACATCACGAGGATGTAAAAGAAGGGGAGCATCGGGCAAGTAGTTAGTTGCTCGTGGTTTAAAAATGGATTGTGCATTTGTGCTGTTGCAGATATTGTATTGTGCTGAACATTACTCGTATCCAGGCCGAGGCATTGCATTAACCTAAGCAATGTGAAGGAGACTGATGCACTATCATGCATCAAGCTGTTTCCGGAAGAAAGATTGTCAAAAAAAAAATAAAAAAATACCACTTTACAGTTATTAACTGAAAGAGACGAAGATACAAGGATTTTAGTAATTTAACTTACTGAGCTTGTTGCTTTGTCCTTGCCCACCACTACTCTTCTCATGACTCTCAATCATACAAATGTACTGATGCATATGCCTTTATCTTGAGCTTTGGTTACAGAGAGACTTTCTCTCTTCAGAAAAGACACCAAAGCTACAAATACATTGCATGACTTAACAGGGTAGGGGGGAAAAAACAAGACAA
>JAUPMG010059429.1:0-13581 GCA_031762675.1 Pachysandra terminalis | reverse complement strand
TGAGGTTAATTGTATTGGGTGTTCTACACTAAGTCACTAACTGAGATTAATATTAATCTCACTAATTTACCGTCTTATCCTAACTTCTAAATTAATTATCTCTAGGAATTCTCAGGTTATTACAGATGTATTCCACCGTGGGTGCAAGTCCCTATGGGAATAAGAATGGTGGCTTTCCTCTATGGGTGCAAGTCCCTAAAAGAATAATTACTAACTGGTTTATTCCACCATGGGTGAAAGCCCCTAGAGGAATAAGAATGGTGACTTTCCACTATGGGTGCAAGTCCCTAAAAAAAGGGTTACTCATACAAGTGTCTTCCTCCGTGGGTGAAAGTCCCTAAATGTATGGCATGTTATTGGTGTATTCCACCGTGGGTGAAAGCCCCTAGAGTAATAAGAATGGTGGCTTACGCCGAGGGTGCAAGTCCCTAAAAGGATGGGTCGTACGGTCGTGAGTTGGAATGAGCACGTGACTGGGCTAGGCCTAGTGACACCTTGCATTGTACTGCATCTCATTTCACTCCATGCTTGCATCATACCTTGCATTGCACCGCATTGTATTTGATTTGGTTGTGATGAATGTACATTGTGACTTCTTGATTGTGAATGATTGTTGATAAGTGAGCTTCCACTGTGGTTGAAAGTCCCTAAAGGCAAGAACTTAGATAGGTGTTTCTACCGTGGGTGAAAGTCCCTAAAAGAAGGGATTGTACTGGTGGCTTCCTCCTTGGGTGAAAGTCCCTAAAAGAATGGTGATATATGTTGCTTGTGATCATAGTGAGACTATGTGTTTGATATGTGTTTGGTTATGTGCATAAAGGTGTGTTTCCACAGTGGGTGCAAGTCCCTGAAGGAATGGTACATGAGACTTCCTTCGTGGGTGCAAGTCCCTAAAGGAATGATTATGTGTTAGACATGTAATGTGTGTTCATCTGGTTAATTGGCTGTAGCATGGTGGCACCATGTGGTGCTTGTTGTGAAGCACAGTTAGACTGTGTATTGTTGTGTAGCATGGTGGGACCATGTGTACATTGTGTTATTGTTGTTTGGAACATGGTGGAGCCATATGGAATCTGCTTGTACATGATGGGATCATGTGGGTAATCTTATCATAGTGGTACTATGGGATTACGATTTACTGATGATTATGATTAGATATATTGTGGTTTTCATGTGAACTGTGATGTTACATGATGAATGAATTATTCATGCTAGTATGAGATATATAGTATGTTGACATGATAATACACATATGACTGTGATAGTATGTGCTGAGTGAGTTGTATGACATGAACTTTGTTGATTTACATGCATGAATGTAATTATTGTAGACTCATAGGATTTCTCTATTAGTCTTCGGCTGATCCTTATCTCTACAGGTGATTGGATTGTCTGAGTCTTGGCTTGACTTTGGCTACGGTGTTGGAGACACTGTTTCTTTTTCAGACAGCATTGACTTCACTTTTATGTATTTTATTTACCTTGGTTTGAACTCATTGAGGGCAAAATTGTAATAGAGATATTCTAGACTTGATTACTTAAGTGGGTTCATTACTCGACATGTTTGGTTGGGTGATGGTTTAAATTTTTAAAGACTTCCGCTGATTGTTATTCTGTTGAGACTCTGATTCAACCAGGTAAGGGTTGATGTTATGATTGTTATCCGTATCCACGAGGTGGGTCCGAAGGTCAGTTCCTTGAAATCCTCGAGATTCCCATATCTCGGATCTGGGGCGTGACATAATCCCCATCTTCTTGATTTTTAAAACCTTTATCTAGTAACCTAGTATCAAAGGGTGTAAAGCAAACTAATTTGTTGGAAACACCTAACTCAAAGGTGCACAAACAATTCCCACAAAATATATAAAAACCAAGACTAAACACCTTCCAAATTCATGCACGATACTTCAAGAACGACGAAGATCCGATGAATAATGAAGAATAGAAGAATAAAACTCAGAAATCTCTATAGGAAACTATAATGTTTTGTTATTCTCTCCTGAATCTCTACTGTTCTAATAACCAAACAATCTTAATCTGATTTCGATTAGGATACTAATCAGAACAAAACCCAGAAACACATATTTATAGAGAATGGCCTTGGTTCTGTAGTTAAATCACCGGTCCAACCCCATAAACTAACCAAAACCACCGGTTAAACCACAATCACTTAAAGTACCAAAACATAATATGGTGCATGCTTGCCCATACATGAGCACACATATAAAGCCATGCAAATTGAAATAACAAACCACAAATCATCTTAAAATTCAATAGGTCATTCAATCATTCGTACATATCAAACATATATCACAAATAACCACATAGATGTGTCACGTGTACCTTGTGAGTGTGTGTCATATGTACAGAAGTGTACGGGTCACTAGAATCCACCCTCCTTATGAGAATTTCATCCCTGCAATTAAATCACCTAAGAAGCAAACAGAAAAGAAGACTTGAGTATGTTCTCATCCTCACGCTCCCAAGAAGCTTCACTAACATCATGATGACCCCACTTTACCTTCATCAAAGGAGTAGTCTTTGTACGCAAGACTTTCTCCTTTCGGTTCAAGATACACACTGTTGACTCAACATACGTAGCATCCTCCTCGATTTGCACCGACTACCAATCAATGACATGAGATGGATTTGGCTCATATATCCGTAATAATGAAGTGTGAAACACGTTATGAACTACAAATACCTGTGGCGGCAAGGATAATAGATATGCTACTGCCCCAACTCTGGCCAGAATCAGAATCATGAGCGGTCCCACAAACCTCGGAGCTAGCTTTCCCTTCATGTCAAATCTCACAATGTTGCGCATTAGAGAAACCTTCAAGAAGATACCATCTCCAATAGAAAATTCACCAATCTCAACCCAACACATTAGTGATCTGTAAGGTCTTCCATACAAGGCTTCAAATGGTACCATCCAGATGCTCGACTGAAAACTGTTATTATAGGAGAACTCATCTAATGTCAAGAGCTCCTCCCGATTACCCCTGAAATCAAGCACATATGCCCTCAACATATCCTCGTGAATTAGATTCTCCCGCTCCATCTGACCTTCGGTTTACGGATGAAAACCTGTGCTAAAATCAAGATGTGTACCCATCACTCAGTGAAGACTCTTCTAGAAATGGGAAGTTAATTTGGAGTATCTGTCTGACATAATCGTAACACAAACACCATGCAATCAGACAATCTTTTTAATGTATATTTGCATAACTCATCAATGGAAGCTACAATATGAATACCCAAAAAATGTGTGGCCTTAGTCAACTGATCCACAATCACCAAAATAGTATCGTAACCAAATCAATTCTTAGGAAACCCCACTACAAAGTCTTTTGAAAAATTCTCCCATTTCCACTCAGTAATTTGCAAGGGCTGCAACGTACCCGTAGGTCTCTGATGCTTTGAATTGACTTGCTGACAAGTCATGCAACACGATATATACTGAGCAATCTCCTTCTTCGTGCCTCTACCAAAATACCATGCAAATCTTGATACATCTTCGTACTACCAGGATGAATTGTATACTTCTTCTTATGGGCCTCATCGAGAATCTCTCTCCTCAGCTTGGTATACACAACCACCTTCTGAACCTAATACTACAATCATCATTCAAAATGAAATCATATCTGCTGTCATATGTATTCTTCGAAAGCAACCATTGGTTCTTCTGCTCTTCCACAATCCACACAAAAATAGTGGGATTCATTGTTACACTAAAGAGTTGCACTCATAAATCATGACTCTCAACACATATATCAATATCAAAAAGAGCTTCTAACATCACCCATTCCTTCACAAGCATAAGTGAATCCAGAATCCTCGGCTTCCCACTCAGAGCATCCACAACAAAATTCGCCGTCCCAGGGTGGTACTACAATGAGAAGTGGTAATCGTTCAGTAGGTCCATCCATCTCATCTGGCACATGATGAGCTCCTTCTGAGAGAAAATATACTTAAAACTCTTATGATCTGAAAAAGTTCGAACGTCTCTCCATATAGGAAGTGCCTCCAAATATTCAAGGCAAAAACTACTGTAGCCAACTCAACATCATGCACTAGATAATTCACCTCATGCATTTTCAATTGTCTCAACACAAAAGCTACTACCCGACCATTCTACATCAGAACACATCCCAAACATGTAATGAAGCATCTGTGTACACCACAAAATCCTCACCCCTAACTGAAATAGTCAACACCGGTGTAGAAGTCAAACACACACGAAACTCTTTGAAAGCCTTCCTACAAACCTTACTCCACACAAACTTATTGTGTCAAATGAGTGAGAGGCACGACTATACTAGAAAATTCCTGAATGAACCACCGGTAATAGCCTTCTAGGCCTAAGAAACTCCTGATCTCCGAAGCACTCTTGGACTACTCCTAATTCAAGATTGGCTTAACCTTAGCTGGATCCATAGAAATCCCAATCTTTGAAACCACATGCCTGAGGAATTTCATCCAGTTTGACAAACTACTAGTGACCCCGCAACAATTGCAAAGTGATCCTCAGATGCCACACATGTTCCTCTCTTGATCGAGAGTAGATAAGAATGTCGTCCACAAAGATCAGAATGAACTTATCTAAGCAAGGGAGGAAGATCCGATGCATAAGGTCCATAAATGTTGTAGAGGCATTCGTCAAAACAAATGGCATGACAACAAACTTGTAGATACCATACTTACTCCTGAACGATGTCTTCTGAACATCCTCATCCTTGATTCGACCTCAGATAAAGATTATAAAATGCTTCATTCCCTCAAGATGATCAAACAACTCCTCAGTCATTGGTAATGGATGCTTGTTCTTGATCGTCATAGAGTTCAATCGGTGGTAATCAACACAAAAGCACATGAAGCCATCCTTTTTCTTCACAAAAAGCACAGGAAAACTCCACGAAGATGTGTTGAACCTCACAAATTCCAAAGCCAACAACTGATCCAACTGAACCTTGAGTTCTTTCAACTCATATGGAGCCATCTGGAATGTCGCAAGAAAAATAAGCACAGTCCCTGGCACAAGATCAATCTGAAACTCTATCTCTCTCCGCGGCGGCAAACCTAGAACCTCCTAGAATAGATCTTCAAACTCACACACCACATGAATACGATCAATGGTTCATCTCTCATCTTCCAAGCATAGACTAGAAACCATATCCTTTAACCGATCCTCCACACAACCAACAAAATAAAGCAGAGTCACACCCGGTATATGAAACGTCACAACTCGATGGAAATAGTAAATTTGGCATGATGGGTAGACAACCAATCCATGCCCAATCCATGCCCAAGATGACATTGAACTCCTTCATCTCTAGAAGAAAATAAAATACACAGGCAAGGTAGAATCTCATACTTGGACCATGCAGGATCGACGAATTTGAGTAAGAGAAACTACACGTCCTACAGGATTACTCAAAGAAACACCCACATCAAGCTTCTTTAAAGCTAGACCCAATGATAACATGAAAGCATAAGTAATAAAAGAATGAGAAGCACCCAAGTCAATCAAGACACGGACACAAGAATGGAAGACTAACAAGGTACCTTCCAAATATGCTCTCGATTGATCATCACCTCTCTATGCTAAGGCGAACACGCGGCCTTGTGGTGGCAAAGGTGGAGCACCACCCTCGGCTATTGCTATTGTGCTCTCGGAAGTGCAGGACAAAATCAATTCAGATGACTGAACGTCCATATTTAAATAAACTGTCAGTCCTTGTCTTTGCTGGCCTTGCTGCTGCACTGGAGCTGGCATTAAACGAGCTGCTAATGGGACTACATGAGTTATTGTCGGCCTTTATTGTTGATAATGGGCTCTCTACCTCTTCCCATTACCACCATGATGCTGACTCTGTTGGGATGAAAAGGGATTCATAGCAATCTTTCCCTTCGACTTCTGCTAATCACACTCCAAATGATAAAACTCTGTCTCTCGCTTCAATCTCTTGGCCTTGTCCAAAACTTCAGAGAATCTCGTCAAACTAAGAATAACTAGCTTTCTTTAGATCGCAGTCTTCAAACTCACAAGAAACTTCTTTTCCTTGATATGAGGAGCGAACTACATTAGCTAACTGAAGCACGAATCGTTTGCCCCCCACCAACAACAAACCCTCCTACAAGTGCATGAACTCAGTCACCCACTCATCTCTGTAATTCTTTAGAAAGAACCTCTTAAAGAACAACTCCTAAAAACACTCCCACGTGAATGGAACATCATCCAGCTCCAAGACTCCACCTACCACCAATGGTACGCCTCACCCTTTCCTCCTCAGGAAAAATCATGGCCTCGAACGTCTTGACAATCATGTCAACCCATGACTTAGATGGTGGTGATACTTTGAATCCATTAAAAGACGGGGAAGTCAATCACTTGAACTATTCGATCTAACACCTAGGTTGCACCACCAGAGGTACAACCGGAGCTAACTACGCTGCCTGCGCTAGCTGAGTAGTCTGGGCCAGAGCCTCCACCTGTATGGCCAGATCCTACAATAATGTCATAGCCATGTCACCAAGAATACAGTGAACATTAGTCAATTGAACCAGCCTTATCATTGCTACTTCCCTGTGAATCATTATGTTTACCTCTACCAACCATCTACACTTACCAGTAACGTAAACAAACTTGTATGCAATAAGCAATCAACAATCAAAATCTTATGCAATCATTGAATACTTAAAACTTACAGTCATACCAAGAATCCACGAGATTAGATGATAAGCAGTACTTCCAACGTTGGACCACTTAATTCTCACTCACAGTTTATACCTTAAA
The DNA here is from genome assembly GCA_031762675.1 of Pachysandra terminalis. Lineage (NCBI taxonomy): Eukaryota > Viridiplantae > Streptophyta > Magnoliopsida > Buxales > Buxaceae > Pachysandra > Pachysandra terminalis. The sequence goes on along the minus strand of JAUPMG010059429.1, from coordinate 6,782 downwards.
CACACCAAGTCATACTAAGGTTTCGAATAACACTTAAATAAAACCTAGTGCTCAAATACCAATCTGTTACGCCCCAAAAGCAGGATCACATCAATAAGCATGAAATCATGAATCCCAAGGGTGCAACCTCGGGAGCCAACCCTAGGAAGCTGCTAGGTCACTAATTCCCTCACACAGAAGGAGCATTGGAGCTAGTACACATAAACCAGAAAACTACAACGCAAGACTAACTCACAAAAACAAGAGTTAACAAAAACATTTCTATTCAAATCAAATAACTAAGAGTGAAAGAATAAACAATGGTTTTAATCAACAAATCAAACTAACCAACTAGAAAGACATACAACCTACCAAAGGCTGCTGACATAAACAAAGGTTTACAGATTCATATAAATAAACCAAATCCTAATGTCTATACTCTCAACTAATCTATAAACTAAACACCAGGAGGTCAACTGATAGCCATCTTCATCTCGCAGTCTGATGACGTGGAGGACCTGAAATAAAAATCCCATTGAAGGATTAGCTCACAACGCGTAGTTGCAAAATAACAACTAGCCCTTCATGGATAAACACACGTAGAGCGATCAAATCTTCATGTTATCACACAATCATGCTCATTCCCATATATCAATGTTTTGACATAAATAGCAATCATCATTTAACAAAATCTATCATGACATCCAAAACAGATCACATAGCAATTCTTTAATAGTCATCATTTAAATCTCATGATAATAATGCATACATAATAATATTAGTACTGCATCGAGTGCCATACATCATCCAAAAGTATCGCATTATGCCATGGTACACTCATGCCAAATCATCCAATAAACAGGATGATAACCCACCGTTTCTCATAGACTTTGTCTGGATGCAATGCATCTCTAATGATATGCACGTGCAACAACATACAATATAACCATGTACAATAGGAAAACATCGGTTCTCTTATCATGTGAGTTGAATCAAATCTTTGTCATGGACTTACGGATACCACAAGTCGATCCAACTTTCAAACAAGGCTCAAAGGCCTCCTGTATCTCATTTTACACCAGTTGGATTAGACCGTCATAAATCTACACGTGCAACGCATTTCTAGGAACTTTAACCCACGGGTTACAAGTGCCCAATGTATTTTTCCCTTAGGAGCTCAAATCCACGAATCCCACTTAAGGTAAACCCAATTCCAACCACCCCGATACGCTACATGAAGTTACCTAATTCATTTTATTCAATTCATGGTTGGCAGACAGTCCAAGTAGAGCCGACCATTCAAAACTAGATTGTAGTGACCTAGACCCTTTATTAGAAGGTTCCTTAACTTATATTAATTTAAGATTAATTAATAGTATAAATTATTGTACATCTAACTACATAAATTGCAGATTACATTAGTATAAGGGTTATTTTAATGATTAGAGTTATTATTTTGGGGCCCTAATGTAATTATTATCTAAATGGGGTTACATTAGTTATTTTAGATTTTTTCTTTCAATTCCATGCGTACTAGGCTATGAGAATTGGATTTAGATTAGCTTTAGGAGGAGAGAAAGAAAATAGATAAATGTAATAACCCAAACAAAACAATAGGGTTAATATGTAAATAATGTAAAAGTTAGGGTTAATTTAAATCTTTAATTTTAGTTGTCATGTTTGACTTTTGACCGATTGTGATTGGTGGGTTGTACCATAGGAAACTGGGTGCATCACACACAATCATAACTCTCTTAAGTTATGACTTGTGGCTAGGATATTGCAGTAAATTCCAATATAAGATTAATGGCTGAGACTAAATATAAGTAAATAGAAACACTCCCTATTAGAAGGAATTCAAATAAAACAGTAAATAGTAACTAGATAAGAATAGGAGACTAAGTCAAAGATAAGTAATTAGTAAGTATTCCCTAGAAATTATTATAGTAATTAAGCTAAGATTCTAGAATATAAATCAATGGATGAGATCTTGTAGGAGCCTTCAATCTCTAATTGATGGCTGAGATTTAAAACTAAGAAAGAGTAAGTATTCAAACTAAACTAGGATCCTAAACAAGATTAGAAAGAAATCACTAATAGAAAGTAACCCACATGGACTAGGAAATCCATCTAATGGATAAGATTTAATAATTCCCAATGAATGGTTAGGATTGAAAGTTATTAATTTTTAATTCTAGAGCTCCTAAGTGCCTATATAAGCATAAGACCTTAGGATATTGATTCATCACTTGAAGAAGAAGAAGAAGAAGAAGAAGAAGAAGAAGAAGAAGAAGAAGAGGAAGAGGAGTAATTCTCAACACCAACCTTCAGCATCAAGGTAAGTATTCAAGTCTAGCCTTACTTTTGATTGAATTAGGAGAGCACGGTTACTTTCTTTGTGTTTGAAGTATTTTAATGGCTTGTTACTAAGCTTAACAGTCGGAGATGGGAAGTGTGAATTTAATGATGTTCTATGATGTTTATTTATTGGGTTTCGTGTGGAATCCAAAGTTAAGGGGGGGTCACTTAACGATGATTTATGATTAAAATTGAAGAGGAGTCAAAATCAAGAAAATTTGCCCAGTTCAGCGGCCTCCTCGGTGGGCCAAACAACTCGTCGAATCAACCCAGAACCCATTCGGCGCACCCTCGACTCGCCGAGAGTATGCCAACCCACGTTTTATAATATTAGGTCCCTGGTTTAAACACCGAAGACCCACTTCGCGAGCCGAAGGCACGCCGAGCGTCACAGAAAGAAATATAGGCCCTCGAAAGTACACCGAGACCCCACTCAGCGCAACGAAAGCATGCCGAGCCCATCTGTTTGAACAAAACCCAGAACCCTTAGAACCCCTCGAGGACCTCCTTGGTGCGCCGGAAGGCTGCCAAAAATGCGCCGAACCCCACTCGGCGACCCCTCGGCTTGCCGAGAATACCCAACTTGGTCCGTTTGACTTGGAATTCCATGTACATTTGTATTTTGATCTCATTAGACTGATTCTAACATTACTTTTTCTCAAACATGCTTATTTCTTATGCTCACTTCTTTATGGACCCTTGGCTATATTTGATGAACATGTCATATTTTTTTATACTCCATATTGTTTATTGTTCAACATGTTAATCAGTCTTATTACACATTGTACACATGATTTGTATGCTTAGTTAATGAGCAATTACTCACTTGCACAGCATTATGCTTCATGGCCATGGATTTGGTCTAAAAGCTACACCCTTTGCATATGAATCCATACTTCTGGATCCTTAAGTCTATAATGAGAGTGTCATGATCTTGAAATCATGATAGGTGAGGAGACTGATATTTTTATGTGTTGAGGGATTTGGCCGTTCCAATAGACCATTTAAATTTCTTACTTCTAGGGTGAGGGATATGTTTTATGTGATGATCCCAATAAACCAATTAATATGTTTTGTCCCATGGTGTAGGATATGTTCTATGTGATGTTCTCAAAAGAATTGTAAAAAGATGATAAGGGAGGACAGTGAAGTCCAATATCTGAATCATATGAGTGTGACTCTGTTAGTATGGAGGCTAATGTATGGTTCTCAAAGGAAGTTCTAGGTGATGCCTTGGAAGTTGTCCCAATGAGCGAAAATAAGGTGAGGGGATTATGCTGTCTAGGTTGAAACCCCTAAAAACTATGATGTACACATAAAATAATCTACTATTTCTGCCATGTATTAGGGGATGGTTTCTGAGTGAGCAACCTTGGTAGTACGATTGAGATCATATGTGGAACATACAATAAACGAATGCTATACATCCAACATCATACATATTGTATATTAGATTGTCTTCAATCACATGTGGTGATTATACTTGCTAGGTGCACAACATGCATTAATAATTGAATCAGCCTCATCATATTGCATATTATATCATGTTACTCAATACTAATTACTCAATTTGCATCAGATTGCATATCTAGTATGTATCTCATTCTTACTTGCACTTTCAGCACATATTATATGTTTACTTGCATATTGAATCTCATGATTCACATATATATTGTTATATGGGTTACCATTGAAGAGTAGCATTGTCCCTACTTCAATCTTAATTATTGTTAGCCTTGTTTACTTACAAACCTAGTGTAGCTTACGCTTTCGAGCACAACATATTTCAAGACCTGTAGATGGTGGACAGCAGATTTGTGAGGATCAGGATGGAGGTCTACGATGCTTTGAAGACAATAGTTGATATTTGGGTTTTAGTTGATGATTTTAGTAGAATTTGTAGCAGAGTTTATTTGATGTAATTCAGTACTTACTAGTTTGATTTTTAGTAGTTAATAGGGATTGATTTGAAGCATGAGACTATTATTATTTTGATGTTTTCTGTTTCAAGGATATTATGTGATAAATACTATCTTAATAAATTACTTTCCTATACTTTATCTTATGTAATATCCATCTTAAATCAATGATTTTGGCTATGTACTGTTTATCCACTCCCATCTGGTTATGGAGTGAGAGTTACAACCAAGACTTGGGGACTCCATTGATATTTCTAGGTTTGGTTCGTGAAAAACAATAGTATCAGAGCGTAGGTCTTATGTTTTCAATCAATTCCAAAAGTTTTTGATATGATGATATTTCAAAGTTTTCTTTGTGCCGATACTACAAACGTTTTCTCTATGCTGATTGTTTATTCTAACATTGCTGCTAACTTAAGTGTGGGCAGATTTCTTTATTGTTAAACAGACTTACTAATCATCATATTTTCAGAATGGCTAGTAGATGAAGAGGTAACATGGGTACTAATTCAAGTGGAGGTGATGATCAAGATCCGCAACTTGCTGGATTTTACCAAGCATTGTGAGAGATGGCTACTATGATGCAACAACCAGAAGCTCAATCAATACTATGACCATCTGAAGCACACCATAATACCCGTAGCATTGAGAAGTTCAAGAAGCTTGGACCAACTATTTTCAAAGGAATGACTTATCCCATGGAAGCACAAGCATGGATAGATTCTTTGGAGCACATCTTCGACGTAATGGAAGTAGATCAACAAGAGAAATTTTGTCTTGTTGTATTAATGTTAGAAGGAGAACCTACAAGGTGGTGGAAATTCGTCTTGGAGATAGCACCAATTCAAACTTGGATCGAATTTAAGGTGAGACTTTACTTGGAGTATTTTCCTAAAACTATTAGGAAGGAAAAGGAGCTAGAACTCATGAAGCTGGAGCAAGGATCCATGACCGTACCAGAGTACGGAGCGAAGTTCACGAAGTTATCACAATTTGCTGTAGTAGATGAAGAAGAAAAGGTGTCCAAGTTCAAAAGCGGACTAAGGTACAGTATCAGGAGCAGATTAACCATACAAGAATTCACCAAGTATTATGAATTAGTGGATTGCACTCGTAAGGTGGAGAAGTTTATACAAAAATTTTGTAAGAATCGAGACCTAAAGAGAGAGAGAGAGAGAAAGAGAAAGGAAATCAAGAAGCTACTAAGCCGAACCACATAAAAGGCAAAGGACACAAGAACCAATGAACAATCCACGCTTTACTCCAAATATGAAGTGATAAGTGTCTAACACTTGCACTTTTAGACTTATTACTCATTCTTATTAGTCCTTCAGTTATTCTTTAAATAGATGAATTAATGTATTTTCTATGTTTTGCAGGATTGGTGATGTTGGTGAGAACATGGCCTAAGAAGAGTTAAATAAAGCCTCAATTAGATCAAGCTTCAAGGTTCTTAAGAGGAGATGATCAAAGCTTAAAACTCAAGCCAACTATACCTTGAATATGGAGGAGAAAGCTCAAGTAGAAGCCCAAAAGACCAAGTCAAAGATCAGCCCAGAAAAATAGAGCAGATTTTAGTATTTTGGCCATAACTACTTAAATATAAGTCTGATTGAGGTACTTTTGGTGTCCCTGGAAATATAAAAAGAAGCTCTCCAACTTTGTCACTAATATACACATTCAAGTTCTAATGTGTTATGGGTCAAAATTGTGTCGCAAGGGGGCTGTTATGGGCAATCCGAAAATAAAGCCGAGATTTGGAGTTTATCAAGAAAGTGTTCTAGTTTACCATGAATTGGGTTGTCCTTGTACTCTTAGGATTAGATGTTTTAGAGGTTTAAAGTCTATTTAAAGGATCAAAATATCGAAATTAAATGTCTCATCTCTCATATCTCTCATCTTATAGAGGATCACAGATATATTAGGAATCTAGTTAAAGGGTTTTTGAAGGTTGCTCCCTTTGGGGAGCAGTAGAAGAACCAGAAAGTGCTCAACTAGGGAATGGATTTCACCTCAACGTAGGGATTTCCAGCAACCTTAAGAGTGGCTAATCTTTTATTAGGCTATTGATGTAAACTCTTCCCTTTTTGATTATCGGTTTAATTATATGATTTATTGGTTTATTCTTTACGTGTGATGGTTCCATAGTTAGGAGGATTGTTACAAGAATCGGATTTAATGTTTATAATCAAGCCTAATAGAACGATTGGCTACAGGTTTGTTGGGATTGAACCAAAATATTCTTATTTTCTGTGATTATAAGAATATGGATTATACAACAGTTTTTATTGACATGATGATTAAGATGAATTTGATAGGCCATGCCTAGGGATGACGGGTTGTGCTGCAAATTAGTTACTTAGTGTAGTTGGACAGTCCGTGCCTACCGAAGATGGGTTATACTTATCCCTTATGATAATGTAAATTCTATGATTAAGGTTGCATTCTGGTAGTGCATGTCTAAGGAAGATGAGTTGTTATACAACCTTAGTTTAGAGTAGTGTAATGTATACAGTTCATGCTATC
>JAUPMG010059390.1:0-13582 GCA_031762675.1 Pachysandra terminalis | reverse complement strand
CTCGACTTATCTCCTAGAATTTTATCGATCTTGTTCCGCTGATTAATCGCATGTTCATTTAATTGTTATAACTTGAGTTGAATATTGCGATGTTGACCGCCGATCTCCCGTAGGGGAATCGAAGGTCATGTCTCTGGTCTCCACTGGACCGTTCCGGTCTATGTAGTGGTTTCGGGACGTGACAGAGTAGGCCTTCGGATGGCTTCCAAAGTGGTTGTATCAAGCTCCATTTGAAGTCTGCTTCCCTGATTGGCCAAGGCATCAGCATGCGTGTTCTTGCTCCTCATTGTATAAGTCAAGGAATAACTTGCGAACCTTCGAAGGAGAGCTTGTATGGCTATCCTATATGGAACTAAGTCAAGTTCCTTAACCGCGAATTCCTCATTGATTTGAGAAAACCAAGAAGGAATCTCCAAATATCTGAATGTTCTGAACATTCATCTGATGCGCCAAAGTAAGATCAATCAATAAAGCTTCATACTTCGCTTTGTTGTTGGTGCAAGGAAAACGGTTGACCATTTGGAGAAACGAGTTCAATCCCTGCTTCACCGCCTAGAGAATTGGATGACCCGTCAAACTTCATCTGCCACTCTTCTTCAGAGACTACAGATACCTCATTTATGATGTCATCCTCTTCTTCGTGGGTGGAGAAGGCCGCCAATAAGTCAGTAACAACTTGTCCTTTGATAGCTCTTGGAGTTTCACACACAATCTCGAACTGAGTTAGCTGAAGTAGCCACTTGATATGTCTTCCACAAAGAATAGGTTGAGAAAGGAGATACTTAACAGGATCACTCCTAGTGACAAGGTGAATTGAATGTGAATGCAAATAATGCTTCAGCTTGTTCATCATGTGCACTAGAGCTAGACAAGACTTGTCTATCCTTCAGCTTGTTCATCATGTGCACTAGAGCTAGACAAGACTTGTCTATCCTGGAGTATCTGATTTCAACCCCATGTGGAAGTCTACTGACATAGTAGACAGGTCTTGCAATGCCTTGCTCATCCTCCTGAGCAAGTAGACCACCTATTGCTTGATCAATATGGGAAAATTCTTGTTTGATTATCTCGAAGGCCTGCTGACGCTTCTCCTTCCATACTAAAGGAACATTCTTCTTCAGAAGAGGCATGAGTGGGATAAGATATGCTGAGAGTCCGGGAATGAACCTCTGGATGTAGGACACCCGTCCCAGGAATGATTTTAGCTCATTTTGAGTCCTAGGAAAAGCCAAATCAATAACAGCCCTTGCCTTCGTAGGGTCTAAGTCAATTCCATGCCTATGGTCTATAAACCCAAGGAATTTTTCAGATGAAACCCCGAAGGTACACTTCACAGGATTCATTTTGAGTTTATACATCCGGCATCTCTGAAATTCCCTTTCCAAAATAGCAAGATGATCTTCCTGTTTTGCTGACTTTATAACCGGATCATCCACATAATCCTCAACTTTCCCATGCATCATATCATGGAATATAGCAGTCATAGCCCTTTGGTAAGTTACGCCAGCATTCTTAAGACCAAATGGCATGACCGTATAATAGAAGTTGCCCAAATGGGTTCTGAAAGTAGTTTTTTCAGCATCCTTTGGGTCTATATGTTGTATAGACCCAAGGGATAAAGCCTGCTTGCAGTAGCTTCTCGATCTTCGCCTTGATCTGCAACTCAATATTTGGCCTGAAGGTCCTTGGTGCTTGCTTGATGGGATGCAGTTCAGGGGTGAGATTTAGTCTGTGAGTCACCAATTCGGGATCAAGACCAAGCATATCTTCATAGCACAAAGCAAAAACGCCTTTATACTGGGAGAGCAATGCTATGAAGGTTTCCTTCTGCTCTGGCTCAAGGTGGGACGAAATTTGTACAGGTTTGTTGACACTTGGATCTCCCACAAAGTCAACTATACACAGCTCTTCCTGAATAGCCTGAACACCATCCTGTAAGTGGTTTAGGGCCTGTTCAAGTTTGGATTTGAGAGCCACTAGCAATTCTTCACAAGGGGAACACTACAGGACGTCAGTGGATGGAGTCCCCTGTGGTTGTCACAAACTATATACAAACCTTCCATTCGTAAGGTCCATTCTCACACAACGAATCTTCAAAGGCCTACGGTCTTCCGAAGAGGATGATACTGAGGGATTACTTGATTCAAGACTAGCCTATAAGGGCAAGAGATTTCCTTGAGGTTTGGCAACACGGCATTCCCCCTCCGAGGAGAATCCGTCATCATGGTTCGCTTCAGCGAAGTGAGTCTTTGATCATCAAAGGAAATGACTCTGCCATTACCCTAACAACCTTCCCATTCCAAATTCCCTTCAAGCACTGATGATAAGAAGGAACCACTCTCGCTCGGTGTATCCATGGTCTTCTCAACAACACAAGGAATGCAGCTTTATCATAATGACATGGAAAGTAGTAGAAAATTTAAAAGATCCTACCCGAACGTTGAGGGTGATGTAGCCCATTGTCTACTGTCACTAGGTGTCAAATCCCAGAATCTGGATCTGATTGGAGACAATGCACTTCCTTGAAACTCCTACTGCTTCCAAGATCTTGAGAGGAATGAGGTTGATAGCAGAACCATTGTAAACCAACGCCCTTCGAAAGTCTACGCCCTACAAAGTGGCATTCACATACAGGGGTTTGTTGTGGTCCTCTGAAGACGTCATCATGTCTTCCTCCGTGAATGTAATGATGGACTTGCTGAGTTGAGAAATGTAATATGTAGAAGTTCCTGATGATTGAAGCATTCGAAGTGATACTTCTTTATAATGTTTAGCAACGCTTAAGTGGCTTTACTCCTCATCTCTGAGGTGAATTGCATGTCCTCAAAGAACATCTGAAACTTGGCAGTAGTACGTACAATTTCACTTGATTGGGAGTCCGACTTATGTCTGTCTTTGAAGACAGACAGCATGCACATAGCCCCCTTTCCTTTTCCTTTGTGCTAAGGAAGAGGATCAACGTGCATCTTTACATCTGAGATGTTGATGTCTCCAGCCACCAACCTAAGATGGAAAATCTTCCTCAAGGCCCAGCAGTCAAAAGTAGAATGACGCGTATTGCACTGGAACTTGCAATATCGCAGGGCCCGCTTGTCTGCCTCAGAGGGCTCCTTCTCAATAGGTGGTAGCAAGACGTGATCATCCTTGATCCACTCCTGCAACAAGGTATCCAACTGGACAGGAGAATAGGTTACCTCAAGAAGTGGTGTGCGCTTCTCTCGGTTGTTGTTGTTGTTGTTGGTGTTGCTACTGCTAGTGCTGCCCTTCCTCTTTGGAACGGGCTCCTCTTCCTTCTCAGTAATAACAACGAGAGCACGCTTCCTCTCCACCTTCTTCTCAGGAACAGGAACTGAAGCATTCGTCCTTTTGGTGTACTCGTACAGCTTGGTGAAGCTTTTGATATAATGATACTCCAAGTGAATACGGTATGTAAGGAGCCTACCATTGATGCAGATCTTGATAAACTTCTCTTCAGAAGCTGCCTCTGTGCAGGTGATCATAAGATCTCTGAAATGCTTGACGTATTGCACCAAATCTTCATCTCGCTTCTGCTTCTCACTGCTAAGATCAATGATGGTGAGCTTCTCCTCCGTGATGAAGAACTTATTATGAAACAAAGACACCATGTCTTCCCAGGTATGCATTGAACCAGGTTCCAACCTCATGTACCAAGTATAAGCCTGCTCAGAAAGTGATTTTGAAAACTCCCGCAGATGGAGCTCCTTATTGCCAGCATAAGCCCTCAATGCTTCTATAAAGCGACTAACATGCTTCCTGACGTTCCTGTTTTTTCCTGAAAACTAGGGAAAGACAGGAGTCTCATAATCCTTGGGATATGGCAAGCTAAGGAATGCCTCTGGGTATGGTGGACATAAATCACTCCCATTCCAGTCCGTGTCCTTGGACTGTGAAGGAAGGTTTACTGTATGAGAAGCCTTGAGAGTAGGATTTGGTGGAGAATTAGGACCAGGCTTGTTAGATAGAACGTCCAACTGAGCCTATAGCACCGGATGGTTGCCTTGAGAGATCTAACTACCTCATCAAGGTCTTGAGGAGGAACAGGTTCCTGCGGAGGATTCTGTTCTAGGATTTCTTCCACAATAGGAAGGTTGTCTGAACTGGACGGATCCATGGGCAAAAGACAAGATAAAGACAGCAGCAAATGTACAAGGTTTGAAAGGAACGACTACAAACTCCCCAGTGAAGTCGCCAAATGGTGATAACGGGTTTGTAAAAGACCAAATATATTAGAATAAACTTTAAAGTTAATGCAAATGAACCAATACAACCAGCCTCCCAAAGAAATAGGTAGGGAAAGCCTATCTCAAGACAGCCTAAACTGTCGTACAACCGTTCTGTCAAGAGAGTTCCTCTTCAAGCGTTACCTATGAATAAGACAAAGAGAAGAAACAAGGGGAAAAGAGAATATTGCAATAACTGAAAGGTCACTTCGAATGCATATCTCAGAGCAAGAAAACCTCAAGAATTCAAATGACTGAGTATCCCATTTCTTTCTCAGAGCCTTTACTCGTTGTTGTCTTTTACCTCTTAACTCTCAGATACTTCCAATTTCCGAATTCTTCAGATCCTTTTAATGGAGGAAATGTTCTACTATTTATAAGGAATTTGGCCTCTTGAAATAAGGCAAATGTCACTCAGTCAAGTGTCCAGAGAGGAGCCTATAAATATCCCTATGCATAAAATATTTCCTAAATGCTACATTTTTCTCAACACGTGTAAGTAATTTCTAGAGAGAGATGGATGAGTCATTCGAATCTTCAAAACTTGCTCTGTGATAGGTTGCTTCAGACCTTGAGGAACACGTATTGAATGACACGTGTTGCATGCAATAAAAATCTGAAAGCAATGTCACCAATCTTACCGCCATTCCAGAAAAGACAAAACCCCATTTTGAAAAGTCATACAACATATATTATATGCAGCTGAGGTTTTATCACGTGCTGTCCATTTTGAGGAATCTATCTCTATTAACTTTAAGAAGTCACTTCAATGTCATAAATACCTTTCTGAATTCGTATATTTTGAAGGACCTCCCTTTGGCGGTTATCTTCCTTCGAAGGAAATCAAAAATAACTATATACTTACAAGGTGACCAATGTATTCTCGAATTACCCATATAGAGAACTCGAAATTGAGTTTCTCATCAAGGAACTCATTTTCATTCTCAATATTCCCTGTAAAGGAGAGTTTGTTTTGAAATTCCTTATGGTTCATAGCTATAGTAACCAATTCGAGTACCTTCTACTTTAATGAAATCAGAAGTAAATATGTTTCCTTGTGAATTCCTTCAAAGTGAAGTGAGAGGACGTTTCTCAAAGTCCGTAGGAAACCTATCTTCTGGAAATACTTCTAAAGATGGTGTGAATTCGACTTCTGAAGCTCTTTCCACTGATGCATAAAAGAGCGACTTCGAGTCTTATATTGTAATTCGGATGCATAAAAGAGTGCATTTGAGGGGGTAAACCCAAATCTTTGTCCTTCGAGGAGGACAAAATCCTTAGTCCCTTTGAGCGTGACAAACCCTTTGACGAATTGACCATCTCAGGGTGGTAAGCCTCGAATTCGCATTAGGAGGAGAAAATATTCCTCTTTCGAATTCACTATCTGGAGGTGCTTAGCCTTCAAATTAACCATCTAGAGGTGGTTGGCCTTTGAATTCACCATCTGGAGGTGGTTGGCCTTCGAGTTTGCCTTCGAATCCACTTTAGCATGAGGAAATATACCAGCTTCGTGATCCTTTTAAGACAAACATGGTTGGTGGTCCTTCGAAGTCTATGGATATGATCCAAAATTGACTTCTGAGTTACAAAGCATAAAAAATGCCTTCGAAGATCTTCCTTCAAGTGAAGTACCTTTGAAACGTAAAGGTAATGCAATAAAATCACTCAAAGCCTGTTCTAAAGAATGAGTAGATGTGACTTCCAGGATTTATTTGAAGTTTCATGTGTTTGATAAGTCTAATAGGGGTAACATGCCCCTGCATCGGTCATTCGAGAGGTAAATAAGGTCCTTCGAAGGAAAGGAGAAATCCTTATTCCTTCGGGCGTTTCAGAAGGCAATATGTTGTAGGAATACAAATCTTTATCCTTATGAATATTTCAATAAGGACGTTATAGCTTGTGTTTGCTAAGTTTGGGACACGTGGTGTTCCCCCACAAGCTGGAATTCAAAAAGATTGCTTCTCCACAAAACTTTCCTTTTTAGTGATAAGAATGGTCAAATATCTCTAAGCCGTTTCAAATATCATATTTTAACCAAACAGTCCAATCAACGTGCAGCTGCTGTTGACAGATGGCACGTGAGAAATGGTTGTTGCAACAGTTAACAGCTTTATTGAATGATTCGGTGTACATGGCTATACCCCATAAATTTGTACACGCGCTTTTAAGATAAAGCCACGTTTCTAGTGGGATTAATTAGCTTGCCTGATCACCAACGCTCTCACGTTCTCGCTCCCGCACCCACTCGACATTCTAGTAACTTAGGGTTGAGGAGGCAAGGGTAGAATCCCATAATACAGTAGGGGTATATTGGGAATTTATCTCATATATCGGATAAGAGTATAAGTTGTAATCCTAATTTGTTTTTGACATAATGAAAACTTCTTCTCTCCCATGGATGTAGGCTTTGCCAAACCACATATAACTATGTTGATTTTGCTATTTATTATTATTGCTTGATCCCGATCAACAACAAGCATTACTTATATTTGGACTTTATAAATTCTTAAGACACCATGCAGCAAAAGAGGACAAGCTTCTGTATCAGATGATCATCTACAAATTTCAGTATCAAAACTCAGATGCTTTCATAGAGTAAACCAAGTTAACATGCTTTCAAGAAGGAAATATGAAATCCAAATATTTATAACTTCCATGGATGTTTCAAAGTAACAAACTTGCTATAGAGAAGGAAATATGAAATCCAAATATTTGAAACATCATATAAATGAATGGGTAATAGAATGTATCATCAAGCTTTAGAGATCAAAGCCCACCCACGCATGTAATCTTACAACAACACAACGATCATGATCATGATCATATCATCTAGGAAGACTGTTTGCAGGAAAATTGCGCAACGGATTTTCCCTTAACAGCTCTGTTTCCCTGTTGGACAAGAAAGAAGAGGATAATCAGGAAACTTGAAATAAGTTGTTGGGACCAGTACAGTACAGTACAGATAACTTAAAGGCCATTTTCTTACTTCTTAAGGTCTCGGCTATCTCCATGCCGAAGTTGCAGCATCAAAGATTTTTCACCTTCATTAGTTGTACTTTGTAATCTAAACAGCATTGACAAATAAGCAATCATGAGACTGAATTGCATACCAGATAAGAAAAGAACATAACATTGATAAAAATCCAGACTGAAGTAATTCATAATGCGGACATTTAACAATGCATTTCGCTGGATAAATATCGACTTTGAGAAAAAATAGACTGAAGAATCAGTCTTTCGTAATACAACTGGATTACGAAATAGTATTTCATTTCATATATCATCATGCAGTTATTTTGCAATCAGTGTGTTCCCTGACACAATAGGAGCACACAGTTGATATCCCACACCCACCAATATGAATCATATAATACCCAATTTATGCTGATTTGGTCAACTATAATCAGTGTTTTCAATGTTGTTGACATGTTGATGATTTTGGTACTGTCGACACAAAATCCATGGAAAATCACCAGATTTCTCTTTTCCCTGCAACATGAGGGAAAAACTATATTTTTAAAAAAAAAAAAAACCCCTATAAAATTATGAAAACATAAATAAATAGTTATTTTTTTCCCCAGATGTCGTGAAATGTAACAGGTCTTACCAGTTTGCAACATGTCTTACGATATCGACATTGCAAACCTTGACTATAATGATCAATCAAGTAGATCATGTTTTGCTTCGGACAGCAAGTAAATGTGGATTTACTTGCTAACGACAGCATAAGACAGCCATGTTTACCCGACAATTGAAAGACTAGGACAGAGTACAATGAGCATCAACCCTTAAGAAAAAGAAAGAAATTGAATCAGTCCTGATCCAGATATGACCACGCATTAAAGGTCAGGCAATTCGATGGCATAATATCAACAACCTGGGTTGGAAGCAAGGATTACTCAACTCCTTGCATGGCAATGTGGTCAAATCTTGGCATCTCAACGACAATATAACTAACTTACAGTTCTTTTCTAATTTATACTAGTGTTTTTGTTTTTCCTACTTTTTTTTGTTAGGTTTGTCCATATAAGGATACTATTTGCATGACTCTGTAATCCCTCAGGTAATAAGTAATATTGCCCTGAAGCTTTATAACTTAAGCTAATCTCGCAGAAGATAATGCTTTCATTGTTATTGAGTTTTTCAAGGGTACCAGACTACTTACGCTTCACATTCTTCATCAACAAACACCTCAATACAAGTGCTGGCAGTTGCTGCTCCAGATCTAAGCCCAGGTTTATGTGTAACCTGAAAGAAGGAAAACCAATAAGTTGGAAACTGTTTAGGCTGCGTTTGGCCAGGCTTGTGCTTTTGGATAAGCACTCATTGGATAACTGGTTCATTGGGAGCACTTATCCACAGCAACAATAAACTGCTTACTTGAAGAAAAATGGTGTTTGGTAAATACATTTATTTAAGTGCTTATGAAAATTTAGGGGTAATACAAGTATTATGAAAATGTTATGAAAGTTCAGAAATAACATTTATGAAAGTTTAGGAGTAATACAGGTATTATGAAAATATTACTAAAGTTTAGAAATAGCTTCCCGCACAAGTGATAAGAGAGCAGCTTCTCTTTATGGGTAGCCTTCCTCTACTGCTTATGAGTAAGCACTTACCCATCAGGTGCTACCAAACACACTTTAATTTTAAAAAGTTCTTTAATAAGCTATAAGCTGAAATAAGCACTTATATAAGCCAGGCGAAATGCAGCCTTAGACATGAATTTCGGCAGTTAAAATATAGTCAACCAAATTGCAAGCAACCAAATAGGCATCAGCTTTGCATCCAATGTCCATACCTTACTTGATGTCCACTTGGCAGGAGCGGCAGTATTTTCTTTGTCCCTCTCTGCTCGAGTTCCAAGAATGTGCCAGGATTTTATGTTCAATAACTCTTGTTGAGGGCGTTCGTTAATTTTGGCATTTGGATCCTTATAAATGGAAAGTTGACCCGTTTGTACCCTACAGAAACCAAATTTCCACAAAGAAAGTGTTACAACCAAGTAGATGTATATCTCAAACTTGTTAAAACTATTGGTAACATAGAGCCTTAACAACCAATTTTTCAAAGGTCATGCTACAAGATATTAATTTTTTCAATGGTAGAAGGTCAACATGAGATACTCAGCCATAGGAAATGAAGGCTAGCACAATAGTTACCATATGGTATTGGAAAATATGTAAGATGTACTATTTGACAGGATATTGAAGCTAAAGTGATTAACAACACAGATAAACATGCTTAAAAGTTAAAACTACTCCAAATAAATACTAAAGCTATCTAGCACATGAAAAAACACCAAAGAATCAACTAAAACTCAGGATTCAATATTGGCAAGGCACTCAATGGAACAAATCCACAGTTTAAGCAAATGAAGTTTCCCGATCACACATAATAGTTTTGGATTTTGATGCATTACTTTAAAACATAAGTTGACCTGTTCATTCAGTAATGGACGGGTCAGTTCTTACTGAGCACTTCAAGTAGCAACTAGATCTTTTATACTATGATTAACCATTATTAGATCATCATACAAACAAATAGTTCCCTGTGAAACAATATTTCCGGGAGTAGATAAATCTTATATACATTCTTTTCTACTAAATTTATTATAATGATTCCTAAACTAAAGAGATAAAGATTGACAGGAACTTTGAATGAAGCAAAGTTTCAAAGCCCACCTATCTATCTTCAGCTTTTTTCTAGTAAAATCAGAACTCTCTGTGGTCTGTCTCCCTGCAACATTACGAGCTCCTCCTCTAGCCAAGACAGTTCCAAAGCTTCGAACAGGTAAGCGGTTCTCTATTGGATCCCCCTGAAAATTTATTAAAATAGAGATATGAATGATATTTAGGTTCAGTAGTAAAAAGAACAAATCATGCTTATGTGGAATTTGGTGACGTACTTCAAGAGCTTTTGGTCTTCTCATTGAGCGTGCAAGAAATTTCTTGTAAGCAGCTTCTAATTTTTGGATCGGCTGTGCATTCCTAACAAGTTCGGAAATTATGAGAACTTCAATCAACAAAACTCAAACCCCCGCCCAAAAAAATAAAATAAGAAGGAAAAGATAGCCATCAAAATATGACGATATAGATTAGGTTAACAGGGAAAACGAAGATTTAATTGTTGGATACATGATACTAAAACAAAAAGGGTTGAGCTTCAAATATAAATCAAGACTAAACATTTATAATTTGATATTTACTTTTCCTTAATACCTTAGTCTTTATGAGAGGTTTGCAACAAATTCAGCAGACTTTGAAGAGAAATATAGTGTTTCATGATATAGCATTAAACAGCGTAATTGTAAAGAAACTCATGGACATTTGTGATCCTGATTAATGAAATAACTTGCCTGCTACATTTTCCACTGCCAAAACAAAAGAAAAGTACTTCAAATAGAAGTTTAGAACGAACCTGCCATAATTTCAAAGTATAATTGAAACTTTCAAAGGGTGACAGATTGGAAAATGTAAGTTCAACGAATTATTAGAATAACTCAAGCAGTTGAAATCCTTGTATGACTGTCCAAAAACCAGGCCAGGTAATTTGGTTGCATCCACATTGAGTTTGTTACAAACATTTTCCAGATTTTTCAAACCATCCTGTGTAGACAACCAGCTGAAACTGAATGAATTAATTTGACACTTCACAGTCATGAATATCTTATGAGTTGTAGCCTTGTAGGGCGGAACACTGATAGAATACATTCACGTACGCCTGTGCATATTATCTTTCTCATTATCCACACTCTAAAACTCTTAACATATTCCTACCATTACATGATCTCTATGTTATTTTGTATTTTGTTGACTTTCCATCAACTTGTTCAACCTGGTGAATTTCTGTAGTCACCCAATATGCATGTATTAGCTAGACAGTTAGATTAGATATACTTCAAATGTTGATCAACAATATATATTTCTTTTAATTGTACCTAAGCAAAATATATCTATCTAGTTGTCTTCTCACTAACTGGAATTATTGATCTACTATATCATAACCATTTTTACTTCATCCCAATATTTTTTTTATTTTGATGACTTCCCATCAGCTTGTTCAACTTAATCGATTTCTGCAGTCACTCAAAATTAAAAAAAATAAATAAATAAATAAATGTAAATTAAAACATAAGAGATAAATATTTTTTTCTATACCAATTTTAAAACCAAAAGATAGCTTACCTAGTTATGCCAAGGTTGAAGATGTCATTTGCATTAGCTTGTTCTTGAATTCCATGTACAAAGCATATGAAATGTAATACACAGAATATGTCTGTCCAATACGATTTGCCTCCAGAATTTGTATCACTTCTGCATCAGCACAATTCTCAGCCTGCAGAACCAATTTTTAATGTTATGGTACTCAAGAAATATGTATATCACAGCCCAAGAATTTGATCATGGGAAAAGCAATAAAAAAAAAGGGAGAAACAGTAAGAAATGGACCCACATATTCCAACCACAGTTTCAGGTAGCGGAGATCATCTTTATAGCAGTCCGTGTGCCAAAAGGTACGCAAACATTGTTCATAAATCACAACCAAACCTGAAGAGTCCCCACCAGAGGGGAAAGACTCCTGAACCCATTTGATGCACCTTAACAATCAAAAAACAGTAACAAATTTAGGAGTCAAAACTAGATGAAAGCCCTTTTTTAGAAAATCAGAAATTGACATGCTTCATAAGGTCCAAACTTCAAAGGAGATCATCAATAAGAAAAATATATGTGATACATATAATGAAACTGAATGGCAATTTCTGTTGTTAGTTGTAATTTCTAAATATCCACATATTCATAGACTGGGAAAGAATTTGAGTTGTTCAGTATCAAAAAAAAAAAACATGTTCGTGACTTTCTTTATACGTGATTCCTTCATTTGGAACAGAAAATTATAAAATGGGAAGAAGAGAACTTAAAACGATACAACTCCATAAAGTGGGTGACAAGGATTCTAAGTATCGATAACATATTCATTTCACTTGCATTTAAATAATAAAATTCCGATTAAAGAAAATGGAGTAAGAGAAAGAATGCAAATGAGATTTGAGAGATCTAGTTCATTCAGCAATGATATTTTTCAAACCCTGGAAACCTTGAAAATAAAATCGAATTGGATGGTATCATCTGTTTAGTTGTGTTGGGGTGCAGGATACACTCAGGAATTGAGGTGTGTGCGCCCGCTAGGTGGTGTAGTTGGATGAGAAGTTTAGAGTCCCACATTGGAAAAGTCATATGGAGTTTGAGCATACAAGTGGTGGGTTCCCTTCCCTGATAAGCCGGTTTTGAGGGGAAGTTCTACCCGGGTGAGCTTGTTGCTCTTGGACTTGGGCCCAATAAAATGGTATCAGAGTCGAGTTCGTGCGATTCTGGAACGATCGCCAGGAAAAAGTGAAAGGATCAGACGTTTGACCACACCATTGCGAAGAGCTCGAGGAGACGAGAGCGCTGCCGCAAAAATCGTCAAAAAACTCCACCGGACGAAGCCACATGCGTCGTTTGAAGTTGGCAAGTGAAAGACGGGTACTATTCACACTCGCTGAGTTGAATCGCCAAATGGACTCGTCGAGTTTCATCGAGTTGTGTCGAGTCAGAGCCGTTGACTGAGCTGAGTTATTTGACCAAAGTCATGAGCTATCCAAGTGCTGAGTCAGTGCCACATCATTGCGAAGTGTCTGTCTGTTTGACACATGTCGATTGAAGGAAGTTTCTGGAAGTTACAATTCGGTCTATAAAGTTTCTAGAAATTACATTTTGGTCCTTAAAATTTCAAGAAATTATATTTTGGGCCTTAACATTTTTGGAAATTATATTTCAGACCCTAAAATTTCTAGAAATTGTATTCTGGTACCTAACTTGCTATAAATTACAAATTTGCCCCTCCTAAGTTTTTTTAGCATTCCAGGTCTATCCGTGAGGTCAGAATTTGGAGATTTTTACTTTTAAACTTGTGAAATAAAATAACAGACACCACGGGTACCGCGATGGGTACAGTGATCACACTGTCAACCACCAATTATGCGATCTGGAAGTCACGGATAGAGGATATTCTGTTTTGCAAAGATTTGTACGATTCTCTAAAGAATGAGGGTGTCAAACCTGCAGAAATGACAGAGGCAGC
This sequence comes from Pachysandra terminalis, assembly GCA_031762675.1. Taxonomy (NCBI): domain Eukaryota; kingdom Viridiplantae; phylum Streptophyta; class Magnoliopsida; order Buxales; family Buxaceae; genus Pachysandra; species Pachysandra terminalis. The sequence goes on along the minus strand of JAUPMG010059390.1, from coordinate 218 downwards.
CTGGAAAAAGCTGAACAGGAAGATGATTGGACAAATCAAACAATGGATTGGACATTAGGTGTACCATCACATAGCCCAGGAGACGATTGCTTACATGCTGTGGACGAAGCTGGAGGGGACGTATCAGTCGAAGACATCCCTGAATAAAGCACTCTTGATGAGAAGGCTTGTGAATCAGAAGTTACAGGGAGAAACTTCAGTAGCAGAACACACGAGCG